>BSAI01000108.1:44595039-44621401 GCA_036245035.1 Adrianichthys oophorus | reverse complement strand
TGTGCGAAGTTGCTGCTGCGTGTGTGCGAATCTGCTGCTGCGTGTGTGCGAATCTGCTGCTGCTGCGTGTGTGCGAAGCTGCTGCCGCCAATCACAGCAGCTACAACAGCGCCCTGACTTTTGAAACATTCCTTACGAATTGTTTGCTTCAAAAGTAACCTGTGTCCGATAATGGAAGTGGGCCGGGGCCTCGGAAGGGCTGGCGAGTCATGGGTAAGTCAACCAATCAGAGTGCAGGACTCAGAAGACCAGACTCAAACCAAACTCCAGTGTTGTTGGACCTGCACGCAGCCATAGCTCACCAATCTGGAGTAAGTTGCCTTAGTAAACATTGTTTTTGCTACTTCGTTGTGTCTTTGGAGTTTATAAAGTCACGCCGACCAAATGTCAAAAAATACTACACTGGTCTTCGGTGGTTTGATTAAAAGTCGGCGGCTAGCCGGACTGAAGTCGGCGGTTAGCCGGACTGAAGCCGGCCGAGTCCGTCAGCGTCTTTGCGGTCAGACTCGGTCATGAAGTCAGCGGTGTTGGTGCTTTATCGAGAGCTCTTCAAGACACTTTATCAATGACTATTGTGTTTAAACTCGATCAAATACTCAATGTTGGACACCATTAACGTTGTATTTTTTTTATTTTCATCTAATTATAACGATTATACATTAAATGGTAACGTTTGATATGTTGTACGTCCATCCATCCACAAACTGACTTTTGCAGGACTTTAAAGATAAATCCAACAGTTTTAGAAATCATGACAAAAACAATAAAACTGCTACTTGCTGTGATTACCCTACATTGGGTGCAATAATTCATAACAACTCCCAAACAGTTGCAAGCAGCAATATTCAAATGGGCATCTAACATGATATCCATTGTGAACATTCATGCATTGCAGAAAAACAAAACCAACATGATGTAGTTATTAAACCATGTTGTTACCTAAGATAAAATGTGCTTGCTTGAATATAATCAATAAAGAGTTAAGGTATTTATGATTAACTACAAAGTAACACTAGAACTAGAACGTCCAGCATTTTGTTACTATTTTCCTGTCTTTCTAGGATCAACAGGATGCAGCAATAGAAAATGCTGTGAGAAATCTTCTCAGCTGCATCAGACACTGTCCAGTGCATCAGTCTACTGGTAATGTTGAACAACAAAGCAGTTCAGCAGGCGCAATTGGGCCTGCTGAATCACAGGCTGGTACCTCTGCAACCTCTGGTTTTAGCCAGTGTGTCCGACCAAACAGTTCAGCAGGAGATGCAAAGGTGAAGAACAATGTACTTTAAATGGGTTTAAAAATAGGAAAATTGGCACGTTTAATCACCTTTGGTATTTCTATTTTAAGGTCTTTTCCAGCAATATTTACTGGAAACCGTGCACGTTTTAAAAGAATGGCACCTGATACACCAAGAGCAACATGTGCACGTTTATTAGAACTCCAGTTCTGCCTCTTACCCGACAATTCGTCCAGAACTCCAAAGGATGAAACTATGCTCTTGCAAGCAGGATTAGGAAGGAGAACTGTCACTCTTGCAGATGATGCTGATCATGCAGAGGTGAAGCAACTTTTATAACCTTACATAGAATTTTTGCAAAGTGTTAAAATCCAATTTGCCATTCAGTTGATAGACCTTTGTGTTTTCCAGTTTAATGTAATTTCTAGATTTCGTGTTTTATTTTTTAGTTTCACATCTCCGCTACATTTGCATAGAGACACGTTTTTATAGAATGTTATATGATAATCTTTATGATTACAGCTACTTAAACAATGTTTACACTAATTAGCTTTGTTCAGTGAACTTCAGAAATCCAGAAAATGTATTTCACATGTCACTGTCAGTGATTTGTTCATGGACTGTGGCATTAATATTAAACCGTATTTATTTATATTCAGATAAGTAAGGTTCTACTTGATGAATATTCCAAACTACAGAATTTGCATGGTGGTTGGCTTCTTCAAAAAGCCACTGGTAAGACTGATATTATGGTTGTTCTACAGTTCTACAGCCATTCCAATTCAAGGCATAATTCTTTGAAAGAATACTTGTCATGCACAACAGTAATGACATTTTTCGCATCAATGTTCTGTCCTTTTCAAGGTGGGAGTGGCCAAAGGAAGATGACTCCACTGCCCCAATCCTCCAATGGGTACAGTTCCAAAGTACTGAAGTCTTCCTCCAGTAATGGATAAAATACAATATACATTATTCCATTACAAGAAGCAATTGATACAGCCCCGCTACCCTATAATGCACCTGAATTTGAGAAAATGCAGAAAAATGACTGCATCACCTGCGGTACATCTGTGCCGCTGCAACTGCTTCCTTTTCACATCGAGTCCTGTCAATGTGTTGTGAGTTATTCATTTCATAATTCTTATGACTACATTACATACAATCTTTTACAATTACTGTCCTTACATTTGTCTTGAATGTGACTTCAGATCTCTTTTGTTGTATTTTAAATATTGTTTTTAAGTTTGATTTTTAAGGCAAATACATATTTCCCCACACTTGCCCTTTTCTTTTTTAGAATTTGGAACCAGGAACGGGGGAAAGAAATGATGGGGAGGCAGTTACAATTTACATGGTGAGCAAGTCAGTCAGAGAAAAAAGGAGAAAAGGTTTTTAATTTTATTTATTTATTTTTCTCAATAATTTGGGAAAGGTCTGAAAAATATAATGGGGCTAAATCAATAGGGTTAAACAAATTTGCCACAGATATAGAAAAAAAAAGTGGAATTTAAACAATGAGGATCTTCTATTTAGTTATTATAGCTTGTAAAAATAATCATGATCCTTTGGTGGGGTTTATGATGTGAATTTGACTGTTACAGGATTCCTGCCCCATATGCAGAGAGATTTTCTCCACCGACGTGATGCCCCTCCATGCAAGTTCTTGTGGGGAAAGGTTGGTTTTTGTCTGTAACTGTCTGTTTTCTTTATTTGTGAGTACACTGGTTTAATCCATTTTTGATTTAACACAGTCAAACAAGCACACCAAACACACATTTGGGGTGAGCTATATCTTTAAGAAGTTTATGGTAATTTCAGTTAGACGCACTATTTTTAATAATGATGTTGTTGTATTCAAAAGAACTTTAAACTATAATAATGCATATCTTGTCATCTAGCTTTCCTCAGATGGATTACATGACACCAATTCCAGTGGAGCCAAGTCCATCACGGGGGTTCCCATGAGCAGCAGTATTCCTGAAAGCAGCAATAGCTCGTCAAACTTCAGCCTCTTGGCATTTGATACACAACAAAGCAGATCATCAGAGCCATCACCTGCTGTGATGGTGTGTTTCATTGGTTGGATATTTTTTCTTATGTCAACTCTCTACATGCAATGTTGTGTTTTTTCCTTAGATTTAAAATGCCTTGGGTAAAAGTAATTTTGATTAAAACCTTTTCCAGCCTGGAAAAGAGCTGAAGATCCAGAGAGAGCTTCAGTGCTATACAGGAGGTATATACTGGAGCAGAAAGATGATGAGCCAACCCTGAAAGTAAAACTGGATTTGAGAGAGAGTGTTGAGGAACAGGAGGAAAGACTAATCATTTTTTACAAGGGCCATAAAGTTGATTGGGCCAGACCCCTCCATTGTAGATTGGAAGGTAATGCACATTTTCCCAAATGTCAATTTATTTGTTTCAAATGCCAATTTGTAATTAAAAAACCCTACAATAGCTGTCCTGATCAAGTGCTAATTGATCTATTATATTTTTGTTTGTCAGGTGACGTAGCGACGGGAGAGGGTGTAAAACGGCATTTCATTAGCCTAGTGATGCAAAAGCTGCAAACTGGATTTTCACTGCATTTTGGCAAGTCTCAGATGTACGTCATGTAACAGCCTCACCCCCTCACACACAACCCAACTTTCTATTATTTTTTTAAGTTTCATAAGTCCTCGCAATTTTAATGACTTAGCTCAGTCATCACTGACCTGTGCTTTTTTTCTTTGTTCATGCAGGAAATAGAACTGGAACTCTGTTATTTGAAGGCCAAGCTGACCATCTCACTCCTTCAACATCGAAGGTGCTTTTACAGAGTGACTTGTTCAAGATGGCTGGCAGGATGATAGGTCCCTCTTTTCTACATGGTGGTCCTCCCCTAACGGGTATAAGTCCTGCAATCCTGCATGTTTTGCCGGGGGGCTCCCAAGAAACAGCACCTATAGTGCTTGAGGATGTGGAAGACATTGACATCAGAGAGACAATAGAGCTGGTAGGTTTAAACTCTTAACACAACGCCTACTTCATAAAGAAAGATGTAATATTCCTGAAGTCAAGTATGCTATTTTAATTTTCTCCATTAAGCTCACAACAGCTGATAAGACCGATGTCCGCACTTTCACAGAAGATCAAAGAGAAGCTGTTGATCGCCTAGCTCTATCTTGGGATCTTTCTGTGGTGACAACAACAAACCGGGCATGGCTTTTACAAAGTCTGCTTCAATATGTGGTGAGGTCAAATGATCATGTCAATAACAATCTTACTAAGTTATTGTGAACGATGCACATTCTAAATTAAAGCTACTACTCCAATGTAGCAAAACAAATCTGTGTTTTTTCTTTAAGGATTTCTTCTTTTTTTTAATATTTAGTCTGTTCATCATGGACCCGTCATTACTCCTTAATGTAGTTAAACAACAAGTCTAATATTTCTGTAGGTGCTTGGGCGAACCTCACAGCAAGCACATCAGCTAAGAGAGGGCCTGCAGGAGTCGATGTTGTGGCCACTGTTGGAGGCAAGGCCAGATGTTCTTGCTCTGGTTTTTCCATGTCAAAAAATGGCTGAATGCAGTGCTCAGGTATGCTGTTCTGCATTCTGATTAAACCATATGAGTTTTTAAAAAAAATAATTTACACAGTAGGCATTTTATCTTATTTGTATAAAGATGGTCCTGCAAAACAAAATCTGGCCGGAAGATGAGGAGCAGAATGGAGATGGATGCTCCGTTGCTGTCAAGTCTTTAGTTGCTGGGAATCTACGCAAGTTTGTGGAGACAGGTATATTGTGTTTTTTTGGAATATAGGCCTTGAAAATGCACAGGTTTATTTGAAAAAAAAAGTTGTCAACATTACTTTTGTAAGTAATGTTAAGAATCAATGAATGACTTTAATAGCTACCTAAAAAATGTTTCAATAGACCTTAGTACTGAGCAGGAATTACATTTGTCTCAGAAAACTTTTTTGCACTAATGTACTTATTTAAAACTTTTTAAGTCAACATTCTTTTTATTTTTTATATATTCTCTGTCATTTGTTGCCATTTAGTCACAGAACACAAACAGAAGCAACTGGTGAAGTTTTGGGTTGGCTGGTAGAAACCCATGCAGGACATGCAAGTGGAGGTGAAGCCGGCAGACCATCCAACATCGTCCACCTGTTTCCACATCTTATGTTCGCCGAGTCACTACACAAGTTATGCTCAATTCCAAGACAGTTTGGAATGCTGCATTGCAAGTAATGACTATGGTTTCGGACTAATATGAAATCTGAAAACAAGAGTTTGGCTACATTCTGTTATGAAGCCATGTTGAAGCCGTTATGAGTCCAATAAAATGGTCGTCCTAATTTGCCTAATGCCAAGTCCTGCGTAGGATTTTTTATTTTTTTGTCTGTTTTTTGAGAAGCCTGTTCAACTACAACATAATTTGTGATTCTTAGGATTCTGCTATACTGCTCTTTTGAGCAAGATGATTTATTAATCTTGAGAGGAAAGCGTAGCGCAGAAAGTTTTGCATTCAAGCCCTCAACTTTCCTCTGGTGTTTTGGTAATATGAAGGGTGTTTAAACCCGTTCTTAAGTTTTCTGTAATTTTCTCAAAGCGATCAGATTCTGCTAAATCTCTGAGTAAATGTTTTTCATTTAATCTATTTCGGTCTCCAGCTTATAATTATATGTGTTACTGCTTTTAAGATTTTTGCCTCAAGACCTTTTCGGATATTGTCGTTGCAATGTTTCATTAAATGTCTGAACCTGTTGTTTCAAACTCTTATTAAAGACCTGATATTCTGTACGGAAAGTAATTTATGTTTGCAAGGACTCAATTTGATCTAATAACTCCGTTAACATTTCTCCTAGGCAGATTACTGCATTTAAACTCAAGATGACAATTTAATATCAGTGCCTGCTTGGAAGCCACCTCCTCTTTTAAGTTATTGCATGGATAATTACTTGACTTTTCTATGTCAGTAAAAGTATTTTTTGACAATTTTGGAACTTAGGTTACATGTAACCAATGCTCTGCAGAGTGGCTAAATAAACATCAACACCAAGATTTGTTGATCCCAGTGGGTTAACTGCAGTGGTCAAGCCAGCCAGTTCCTGCTGGTCCAGTGGGCATTCAATCTCGGATACAGAGATGCCAGGGTTGGGGTCACTGCACACAAGACTACTGCTTTCCCAGTCTATTTGTGGAATATACAGGTCCTGTCAGAAAATTGATATGCAATTTTGTAGAAATGTGTAAATTTTTGACTTATAAATATGAAAATCTACCAGCTTTAATATTTAAACAGTAGAAAAGCCAACCTCTTCGCACTCCTGTGAATGATACCGCTGCCCCAAATGCCACAGCTGATTGGGAGAAAGGTTCCCCTCCGTTGAAAGAGGATGATCATCCCAGCCACCTCTGAATATACTGAGGTGCTGTTGAATGAGAGGAATGAAGACATAATGGCAGCAAAAGAGGTGAAGGTTGCTGGACAGATCAAGATGGTCCTCCTCTTCCAGCTGATGTAGAATGTGATTGAAGCGACCAGTCACAGCAGTGAAGATATCTCGCCACAATCATTCAATTCTGTTTAAAACATTTATAGAGTGTTGGTATATCTTTCATGACAGCACATGTCCACAAAAATATGTTTCAAGTATGAGTATCAAGATAGTCTTCAGTCTTTTCTGCCTGGTAACACTCCACCTGGATAATAAACTTCGCAGATGGGGTTACTTTTGTAGTCATTTTAAGACGATGAACTTTGCTGGGGAGGGGATATTGGCAAAAAAAAAAAAAAAGACTTGCCTCTGGTTGTGAACACTTTTGCCTGCAATGAAGCTGCTCCTTCCTGTTCCTTGAACAGAAAACATGAAACGAGCCACATCGACATTCTCCACACCATGATCACCCCGAACCCTGATGAAACACAGTTGAGAAAAAGCATAGTCCATGGTAGTGACTGTAGATACTCTACTATGGGCAATCAACATTATGTCTCATCTTCACAGATAAAGGTTGTATATTAAAAAACTGAAAACTTGACATGGGCAAAGCCAGATTTTACCTCTTTTGCCAGCCGAAAGTCTCAACAGCTTCACGGAAGAAGGCTAGGGTTATTGATGCCAGATTGGAGACCCGCAGATACGTGATCTGTGTGTACAAAAATACAAGACATAAGTTGTCCAATGAATATTTCAAATAGGTTACATTAAGGTTAAAAGAAATTAAAAAATGATCAGCAAATGCATGTATGTGCCCTATAGCATTTGTTTAAATTGAAACATCTTATTAATGGTAATTCATATTCATTTCCAACTACATCTTAAGATGCAATGACTAATGAAAAAATGATTTAAATCCCAACAAATATGGCAAATTATATAGACTGAAGCTTAAAGAATAAATGTCAGGATTGATAAGTGTTATTCCATGACAGACCACTTATACATTCCACACGCTTTGCAGACAGTCAAATATGTGTTACAGGTCAGATGTTAATGAAAAACAATTTTTCATTACTTTTCTGGAAAAGCCGTCTATGCCTCCAAAAATGACAATGTTGTACCTTTGTTGATAAAAACAAAAAACATCAGAAAAGACAAATATACAAAAAATACTGACACAATCAATCAATTTGAACTTTAGTCGCTGGATTAGTTTGTGATTTGTGTCAATATGCATCAACGATCTGGGGCTCGGGACAGAATATGTTCTTCTGACCACACAGCGAAGCTGGGTCATCCTGGAAGTTATGCTTGTGGTGTCTACTCGGTGCATGGAGGCCCGAACTCTTTCCCACTGCACCGTATGGCCCAGAGCTCTCAGAAAACCCATCATCATCCGATACCCTGCGTTGGGTTTGCTCTGGTGGATCTCTGACACAAGGCGGTTCATATCCTCCAGTTATGTTACTATACCTTTCTCGGACTGTTAAACCCCATTCTGTCATGTTCCGATGTAATGTGCTTCTGGACACCCCGAGAAGTTGGGCAATACATGACAATGGTAGCCCTAAACCAAGAAGGTGGGAGGTGTACTTTTTGGAAATCAATATCCTAGATCAACCAAGATTTCCGCGTGTCTGTGCAAAAACAATTTGTCTATCATTGCTGTTTTGACTGCAGATCAATTGGTGTGTGTGAGCAAGTTCATCAAATATGTCCTTAGGAATCTCTGTTTGGCTTGAAATAGCACTGAGGATTACAAACTCCTGAGAACATATAAATTCCAGAAAGTCAAAATCTAATGGAACATGACAAAGTCAGCTTAAAAGTCTGGTCTCCAGTCTGTGTAGTAGATGGTTGAGCATAGATTCCTGGGGGAAAAAAAAGATGAATTAAGTTATTTTCTAATATATGTAATATATGCAAGAATAGATAGTGATTCCTACTGATTAAAAGTTAAGCTGATGTTGATGTTATTAAAGGGTAGCCAATAAGTTATGTCAGTGAGTGGGTGCATTGACAGCAGCGGCTCTTTCAATCAGTTTCCAGTTTGTTTGTTTAAAAAGCCACACCCACAAATATTGAAACATAAAGAGTGCATTTTTCACCCTGTTGTACATCAAAATCAGTCCCGAATTTGTCCTAAAACAGTATTAATTAATACAGGAAACATGCATTGATGTTATGCAATGTATAGCTAAAAAAACTTTCAATGTGATCACAAGTAATTACTTTTAATAGTAGGACAGAACAGTTGCGCTTTTAAATACAATTTTCCTTATTTTTTTGTACTGGCAAAGGGACACCAAAGTGGCTGGATTAGTTATAACATGTAAGAACTACATCATGTTGGTTTTGTTTTTCTGCATTACAACACACCTCAAAATTGCCCTGGTCCATTGCCACGCCCTCTGCACCTATCACCTATCCCAGGAATGCGATGAAGGTCTTGTGGAAATCGCATTTCTCCCCCTTGGCATGTGATTTGTGTTCTATGAGCCACTGTAACACCTGCCGGACGTGTACAACGTGCTCCTCAAAAGTGTTGGAATAAACCAAGATGTCGTATGATAACAAAGCGTTTCAGCATGTCACGAAAGACGCCGTTTACAAAGGCCTGGAATGCAGCGGGGGCATTACATAGACCAAAGGGCATCACTAGATACTCATGTCCAGAGGTGGTCGGAAAAGCAGTCTTCTACTCGTCCCCTTCACGTATGCACCTGAGGTTACATGCACCCCTTAGGTCCAGTTTGGTGAAGAAGCAGGAGCTGCTCCAGAGCAGGGGGAACCAGATGCAGAGGGTAGCTGTATTTCACAGTCATTTTGTTGAGGCTGCAGTAGTCGATGCATGGTCTCAGACCACTCTCCTTTTTCTTCACAAAGAAGAAGTCAGCAGAGGCAAGGGACATAGATGGATGAAGCCCTTTGCCAACTCCTTCTGAATGTAGGACTGCATGGCAGCTGTCTAAGGTCGAGACAGTAGGAACACCTCCTCAAGCTGGCACTGCTCCCAGCAGGAGGTCAATGGCATAGTCATAGGGTCGGTGCGGAGGAAGCTGTGTGGAGTGTTGTTTGTTGAAGACCTCCAGCAGATCCCGGTGTTGGAACAACAACCCTTCCTCCACTCTTGTCACACCACTGTCTGTGAGGGTGGTAGCCACGATTGGCTGTGATGGTACTGACCTCCTGGAAGCCTGAAGACATTGTCGCTGTCAATGAGCGTAGGTGAACAGGAGTTTGTTTTCAGACCACTTCATGCGCGGTTATGATTCTCTAGCCAAGGCAGTTCGAGGATGACAGGACAACAAGGAGACTTAATGGCGAAAAGGCAGAGGGTCTCATGATGGTGGTCTGGTATGGTGACTGAAATGTCCTGGGTCAGGAACCGGATCTGACCCGACCCCAGGGGTCTTCCGTCTAGGGCGGTGACTGCCACATGAGCATCACAGGTGAGCAAAGGCACCTGATGAGAATGACCAAAAGCCAAGTCAATGAAATTTCTTGCTGCCCCGGAGTCAATCGTAGCCCATGTCTCCACCGTGCGGTTTTCAAAGTGCAGTGAAATGGGCAGAGTGAAAGTGAAAGCGGGTTCACTTACCGGTTTCGCAGAGCTGCGTGGTTGGCGGTTGGGACAGGTGTTGCGGACTTGACCTGGCTGCCCGCAGTAGAGACACAGATTCTTCCGGAAGCATCTGTTGAGAATATAGCGGCGCTTTTTTAATCTAGGGAGCCTGAAAAACAGCTGAAGTTCATAACCCACAAGTGAATCTCATGATCAATGTTTTCGCTGGCCCTTCTGGAAAAGTGTCTGCATAATGTTCCCTGTGTAAACTTCATATTGACCTGGGTCATAGTGACCTCGGTCAAATCAGAAGTGTATCTTCAAAGTTTCCCAGAATAGACAATGAACAAAGTGCTGTTGAAACTCCTGATGAGAGTCTTCTGACCTGGCAGGATGTGCCAGGAAAAACACGTTTGTCTGTTGCAATGAGAGTGGTTGTGCAAAGCGTTAGGTACACCCTCTGATTTATAAAAGATGGGACCAAACAGATATTGGGGGCTTCTTCCATCTGACTGGATTAACTGACTTTTGGGGTCTGATTGATGATTGGTTCTGAAATGAAGATCTTCTGAATTTATTCTTGAATAAACAGACCCTTTGAGCAGACACCAGGTTCCAGTTTTTCCTGGTTCTGAGTTTACTTTTTTCCTCAACACGTCTCCCCTGGTGAAAGCTGGGTGGAGTAAAGCTGCATGGTCTCTTGATCAGGGCCAGGACCCCTGGTGATACGGCCCTGGCGCTCAGGATGGCTGTGTTGTGCGGCTGGCGTGTCCTCAGTTGGTTGACAAGCTTGATGGTAAGGGCGATGAGATCATCCAGTGAAAGGCCCTCATCGCAACATGCCAGCTCTCGCTGCAGTTCCGTGGCAGAGTAGAATGCTTGGTATGCTGGCAGAATGACACAGACAATACCTTGCACCAAGTGTTGTCTGAGCAGTGCTTACATGTCTTGGTGGCTGATGACAAGATGAGGACCAGGTGAGAAGATGACTGCAGACAGTACTCAGGTGATGGCTCTCGCTGATGACCAGAGGGTAGGGCCGGCCCTGGGCTGCGTGGCGCCCTAGGCGAAGATGCATCTTGCCGCCGGCTGTAGATTTTCTTCTCTCTGTATCACCTCCAACCCCCTCTGCTAGTTTAATTCTCACTTCTCAGGCCACTCTCAGTTCATCCAACTCTAATCCTTTAGATTTCAGTCCTCATCAGTATTTATTGATGTTCCTCAAGGTTCTTTCCTCAGCCCTCTTCTCTTCATCACCTACTTCCTACATCTTGGCAATATATTTTGTCAATTCAACATTGATTTTCATTGTTTCGCATATGACACCCAGCCCTTTCTGTCCAGCAAGCCTGATTCCTTTCTTCCACCCCCGCCCATTCACTCCTGTTTGTCCAAAATAAAAAACTGATTCGCTTTAAACTTTAATAAGCTCAACAGTGATAAAACCATGGTACTTCTTGTGGGTTTCAAATTCACCCTTTCTAAAGTTGCAAGTATCTCACTCTCTGCAAAGGGAGCAAACAAATCTTTATTTCTATAGCACTTTTCTCTGAGAGCGACTCACAAAGTGCTTCACAAAGCTAAAACAAGATCAAGTCAGAGAAACAACACAACATGGCACAGGGTGCCTAAAGCAGATAAAACCCAACAAAACAATTTCAGCCATATACGTAAAACAAGAGTGAACACAGGTAACAGTCAGCTAAAAGAACTTCTAAATAAAAATGCCTACTTCAATCTAAAAACATGATTAAAAAAATGTCTTAAAAGAACTTCTAAATAAAAATGCCTACTTCAATCTAAAAACACGACTAAAAAAAATCTTTAAAAATTATTTTTTTTATTAATACATTTATTATCTAGTCTAGAGACTGACATCTTTGTCCATTCTTCCTTAAACAACAATTCAAGCTGAGTCAGATTAGATGGAGAACGTTTGTGAACAGCAGTTTTCAGATCTTGTCACATATTCTGGTTTGGATTTAGGTCTGGACTTTGACTGGGCCATTCCAATACATGAATGCGTTTTATCTGAAGCCATTCCATTGTAGCTTTGGCTTTATGTTTTAGGGTGGTTGTCCTGTTGGAAGGTAAATCTCCGCCCCAGTCTCAAGTGTTGCACAGACTTCAACAAGTTTTCCTCCAACATTGTATTTGTTTGTTTGTTTTTATTTTATTCAAAATGGGACAATGCAATTTAAGAGAAAACCACATGGTTAAACAAAACAAAACACATGGTTTAAAAAAGCCAGAATTAGCCAGAAGGCTAGTTTTTATCTGTGGTCATCTGCCAATAATGACACAGAAAGCAATAAAAACACAAAGTACAACAGCAATATACTAAAAGCATATACATTAAGAGTTAATAAAAGCTGAAATCCCAGCAACTATACAATAAGATGCAATAAAATACAGTACAAAATTACAAGATAAAGACATACCAGTGAGTCAGAATGAACATTCACCATGGCTATATCTTTTAATGCCTGCAGCAGTAGGTGTCGATAAGCCATATTTTCTATTTTTTTGTGAAACTGTTAAATGTCGTAGACAGTCGGATCTTCTCAGGTACTGAGTTCCACTCACGAGCACCTCTCACTGAACAGACTGACTGACCATGAGTACTTCTGCGTACAGGAATGAAGCAGTCGACTCTAGCAGAACCTCAAGTTACTAGCTCTGAGCTTTTTCTTTGGTCGATAATTTCTGCCAAAGGATCCAAGGCCAAATTATGCATCACCTTGTACATCAGCCCTAAGTCAACATATCTAGGGAGACCTTCCCAGTTTAGATGATTGTATTTTTTCAAAAAGGTACAGTGATGGTGATGTCTTGTTTTTTTTTTTATCTAGGACATTGATAGCCTGTTTGACACAATATCCCATTCCATCCTCCGGGACTTTTTGTGGTTTTCTTTTACAATGGATTTCTTTCTGCCACTCTTCCATAAAGTCCAGATTTGTGCAGTGCACGACTGATCACTGTCTATGGACAGATTCCCCCACCTGAGCTGAAGATCTCTGCAGTTCATCCAGAGTCACCATGGGCCTCCTGACTGCATCTCTGATCAGTGCTCTCCTTGTTCGGCCTGTCAGTTTAGGTGGACAACCATGTCTAGTTAGGTTTGCAGTTGTGCTATACTCTTTCCATTTGCAGATGATGGAAAGAATGAATGAATGGATTTTTTTTCTAGCCTAACCCTGCTTTAAATTTCTCCACAAATTTATCCCTGACCTGTCTGGTGTGTTCCTTACACTTCATGATGCTGTTTTGTAGTGCATACATTTCTGAGAGTTATTTTTGTATTTGCCTGTCCATGTCTGATGCTTGCCTGTTTCTTGCTATCCTGCCTAGCTCCTAGTGTTTGACTTCCGCCTGGTTTCTGACTATGTTTCTGCCTTGCCCCTACCTGTTTGTGCTTGTAAAAAAAAAAAACAATTGCAAATGTATTCAACTGGCTCATCCTCATTGTTACAATAATACCAAAAGTATTCGCTCACCCATCCAAATGGTCAGAATCAGGTGTCCTAATCACTTGGCCTGGCCACAGGTGTATAAAATTAAGCACTCAGACATGCAGACTGTTTTCAGAAACATTTGTGAAAGAATGGGTAACTGTCAGGAGTTCAGTGAATTCCAGCGTGAAACTGTCTTAGGATGACACCTGTGCAACAAATCCAGTTGTGAAATGTCCTCGCTCATAAGTATTCCATAGTTAACTATCAGCTCTATCATAACAAAATGAAAGAGTTTGGGAACATCAGCAACTCAGCCATGAAGTGGTAGTCCACTTAAACTGATGGAGGGGAGTCTGTGCATGTTGAAGCTCGTAGTGCAAGAGGTCGCCGACTTTCTGCACAGTCAATTGCTACAGAGCTCCAAACTTCATGTGACCTTCATACTAGCCCAAGTACAGGACACAGAGAGTTTAATGGAATGGGTTTCCATGGCCGAGCAGCTGCATCCAAGCCACACATCA
Source organism: Adrianichthys oophorus (assembly GCA_036245035.1). Taxonomy (NCBI): domain Eukaryota; kingdom Metazoa; phylum Chordata; class Actinopteri; order Beloniformes; family Adrianichthyidae; genus Adrianichthys; species Adrianichthys oophorus. Next base: position 44,607,187 of record BSAI01000108.1, on the reverse strand, counting down.
CCAAGTGCACCAAGTGATGTGAGGCACGCTGTCACTGGACTCCGGAGCAGTGGAGACATGTTCTCTGGAGTGATGAATAAAGCTTTTCCATATGTCAATTTGATAGACGAGTCTGGGTTTGGTGGTTGCCAGGAGAACGGTACATTTTGGACTGCATTGTGCCAAGTGCAAAATTTGGTGGAGAAGAAAATATGGTGTGGGGTGGTTTTTCAGGCCTTGGGCTTGGCCCCTTTGTTTCAGTGAAAGGAACTCTAATTGCTTCAGGATACCAAAACATTTTGGACAATTCCATGCTCCCAACAATGTGGGAATAGTTTGGAGCGGACCCCTTCCTCTTCTAACATGACTGTGCACCAGTGCACAAAGCAAGGTCCATAAAGACATGCATGACAAAGTCTGGTGTGGCTGAACTTGATTGGCCTACCCAAAGTCCTGTCCTGTCCTGTCCCAATAGAAAACCTCTGGGATGAATTAGAGAGGAGACTGAGAGCCAGGCCTTCTCCACCAACATCAGTTTATGACCTCACCAATGCACTTTAGGAAGAAGGGTCAAAAATTCCTATAAACAAACTAGTCTAAATAGACATCATAGTGAACTCTATGGGTTTGGAATTGTTCATAAATGAGGTTCTTTATTTGTTTCTAATGGTAAAGCAGGCCATTCTTCTTGGCAGAAAACCTCAACTTCCTTTAAATTATTGAGCTGTTTTGAATGAAGTGCCTGTTTGGGATCTCCCCAGAGTGGCTCAATAATACTGAGGTCAGGAGACTGAGATGGCCACTCCAAAACCTTCACCTTGTTTTTTATGACCAATGACAGGTGGACTTGAATGGGGTAAGGAATCTGTCAATAAGAAACATTTTCATAAAGAAAAAAATTGTGCACAAATTAATACTTTTTGTACAACAATACATCCTTTAGTGCATCATTTAGTTTTACATTTAACATGTCTGTTTTGAATTTGACTTTTCGTTGTCTTGAATATGAATTGCTCTTGTTAACAAATTGTCAAAAATACGTCACGGGGTCACAGGCATATACATTGAGTCCTGGAAGACATCGATTCTTTAAACTGCTCATCCGTGTTAAAGTTTTTTTTTTTTTACTAAAATAAAATAGAACTTTTTAGAACGTTTTTGATCCCATAACGAGAAAATGATCTTGATATCGATAGCTCTGTTTAAAATTGAATAAAACAGATCAAAATACAGCAATCTCTGGCCGCATTTTGTGATTGTCAGGCAACAGCAGCTAATCAGTTCAATTGTTCCTGCTGCCTTTAATTGGAACTTCGTCACCTCGGAGGACAGGGGCGAGCTTTGAAGAAGTGTTCTGGGTCAATACTTTTTTTAGTTACTTTAGATACTTTTTAGTCAAAAAAGTATCACACAGTTTAATGACTTGTCATATCTTATATAAACCTTCTGCTTTACAGTGGATTTTAAAATCCACCATTAAACATAATTTAAAGTGGATTCAGATCAAAATCAGCACTATTTTTTGATGGAAAACATCTTTCTAAATGTCCTTGGAACGCTAAGATGCGCTGCATAATTTTACGCAAATAAAGTATTTCATCCAAGTTGTAAAAGGCGGAGGAGAAAGGCCGAACGAGGACTAGATTTTCTGAGGTGGGGAGTGCGCGGATTCCACCGCGATCCAGTGGACTGACGTGTCTCCTGCAGCGAAGAGGAACACCGCAGCCGCTCATTTCGCAGACTTCAGTGCAGCCAGGCAGTCGACTGTCTTTTCCCCGCAGAGCTACAGGAGGAAAGAAGCAACACACAGCCCAACTTCAGCGCAGCATGTTCAACCTTCGAAAATCTCCGCGTTGGCACGCTTGCCCGGCCACTGTTTGATTTTTCTGGGAGTGCAGCCTGTTCTCCTCTTTCGATCTTTCTTATTTTTGGAGGTGGGAGAGGAAGTGAAGGAATAACTGCATTTCTGCCTTCTTTGGTTCATGTAAAATAAAAGGCGACCATTTCTACTCTGGAATAATGTGGACCTCCCAGGATACTGTTGGATTTATTATCTTGGCCGGATTTTGTGTTCATATCGGATTCTCCTTTGAAGGTGAGCGCGGTGTTGGTGGTGTGCGGGGGAGGGGGGGGGGTCTCGTGTCTCAGCAGTCAGTCTGAGCGTGGGCTTCGCTGGGAGCCGCGCGGTGTCAAAAGTGCGCATACTAAAATGATGGGGAAAATAGAGTTTTATGCGCGCGTGTGAAGCATCCGCATTAAGAGGCGCTAAAAAGCGGGGCGCGCATCAGCGCACCAGGAAGGTGACGTTTTTCGCATCGCCAATTGCAATTAAAGCAACTGGTGAGTGTTTGAAATTGAACGATTTAATGCAACTGCCCCCCATTCCCATCACGTTTTCCTTTATTTATACATTGCAGTAACAAGAGAGAGTGAGTGAGAGAGAGAAAAAACAAACAAAGTTACACGGAAATGAAAAAAGAAAAAAGTGAAACCACCGCGTGGAGAAGCTTTAGGGAGCTCTCCATGGTGCTGAAAAGACCCATCGCATTCCTTTTTTCCTTTCAGATTTGCGCCTGTTCTTCTGACTTTTGCCACATTCTGCTGATTTTGTCACACAAACCCCTGATGGAGTAAAAGTTTACACTCACGGCTTTCAAATGTAATTTTTATAAGCCTGATTTTCATCTGGTTCAGCCAGATTTATCTTTATATTTTGGGTGACGGAGACGGGGGGTGGTATGTAAAGTCAAAGAGAAAAGCTTTTAAATCTCTGCGCCATTCTGCGCAAAAGGGGCAGTTTATCACCCTCCAGAATGTGGCTGCGCCGCGTTCCCGTGAAGTCAGTGTCTCTGGGAGTGGGTGGGAGCGAAGTGACACACAAACACACACACCCGGAATGAGCGGAGCTGTGTTGAAGCTCCATACGCTGGAAGCCCGTCTGTTTTTATTTATTTATGTATTTCTTTATTTTTGTTTGTTTTTGCCCGTTAAAATCCCTCAAATTGCCAGCGTCCTCTGCCCCCCCCCATTCTCTCACTCCTCTTTTGCTCCATCTCGTTCTCAGGTCGCTTCACGGATCTGCCCTCCAACATGACGGTCAAAGAGGGGCAAAACATAGAAATGGCGTGCGCTTTCCAGAGCGGAACCGCGTCTGTGTACTTGGAGATCCAGTGGTGGTTCCTGAAAGCACCGGAGCCCACTGAAAGCGAGGAAGACATGGAAGCTCAAGAGGTACAAGACATCGTCTGTTTTCTTTTCCTCGTTACTCCCCACCCCTAGAATCTCTGTGTCAGTCCTCGCAGAAGAGAAAAATGCGTGCCATGCGCGTTTTTACGCGCAAGCCTCCATGCGGACATCCTGCGCACCGGCAAGATCTTACAGCCAGACTTAAACCACTTTTGTTAGTCCAACTCCATTTGCATCCTCAGATAAGCGCCCCCCCCCCCCACCCACCCACACACACGCACACACACACACACAGATACACACACCCTACAGCTGCACAGAAAAATTACCAAAGCATGGCTGCATTGATCAAAGATATACATATAAATCAAACACATGTTCGCAGGGTATGAAAGCACGATAAATGAGGTAAACTGGACTGACTGCTCATGTGAGAGAAGGATGTAAATGCAGCAGTAGCAGCCTGGCTTGCTCATCGACTCATTAAACTGCAGTAGGGAGGCGCTTTGCATTTTGTCACATCATGTCTTGTCAATGTGTTGCTGCTGGTTGTGACAGCTCCCCTTTGGCCCGGGGAATGATGGCCTGGTTAATGGATGAAAGCGGCTCTATGTTTACTGCATTCAGCTGATGAAAATGGCTCTTTCAGTCATTGTGCTCCATCAGGGCATTGTCATTACAGACATCAAACAATACTTTTTTAAATTTATTTTTACCCTATCTGCTTAAAGAGAGATGAGTATGTGTGTGAAGACATGGCTGGATATCCATGTGGCTATAATTATTGCTCCATTGTTGCTCCACTCTCACAGTAGCATGGGCCAGGCTTTGATGTGATCCCACATGCCTCTTGGATGTTTGGCTGAAGTGGCCTATTGATGCAGACATCACATTGTTAGCTGTGGTCCTTATCAGCGAAGGCTGTTTGAAATGGAAGCTGCTGTGTGTATTTGTCCTGCAGTTTTCTGGTTTGTATGGGAACAAAGTCAAAGTGTGTGTGTGTGTGTGTATGTGTATGAAAAGCTGTTTGGGAAGCAGCTGGCCTCTTGGAAATTTAGCGGGAATGAGCAAGCCGTCTTATAATGCAAATGTGAATGCAAATATCTGAGACATGGATGAAAAGTTGGACTTTTTGAATCTTTGAGCGGAGGACATGAAAGCAGCTTTTCACTGGAAGAGCTGAGAGGAAGGCAAATTAGAAGTCAAGAGAGTTGGGAGGCGAATGCATCACTTTCAGCAAGAAATAACCAGTTCGCTCCAGTCAGAAGCTCTTCTGCTGTATTCATGACAAAAAAATACAAAACAAAAATAGTAAATATAAAATTTGGTTTTACAGGACAGCTAAATGTTGTAGATTTATACAATCTGAAAGAGAAATTGATGAATGTATACCCACTTTTTATGTTATTCATAAAAAGTTTATACCAAGGTAACGTAAAAAAAATGCACTTATTTGTAGTTGTTGTGAACTCAGATTTGGCACTATTAAGCAGCATGTTGGTCAGATGCAGCTTGCTTTGTAACTTGTGTCATAGATGGTGCCTGAATCCTGTGGAATATTTTATTTTATTTTTTTTTTGTTACTGTAAAATATATGAGAAAGACTGGTGATGGACACAATAAATTGCAAATTTATTGTCATTGTGATATCACCCTGTGCGATATCACAAAAGATAGCATAAACTATGATAAATGGTCACCGTAAATGCCATGGCAGCTCCAAGTATTTGACAAATTAAATATTGTCCAATACGCATTTGACCAATCAGATAAACCATTGCACATTGTTGACCAATCAGATGTCTGCCTCCGATGTAGATGTGGGTCATTTTGGCTATAATTTATGACAGAATCCAAAATTTTCCCCTACCCCTCTGACTTCTCCCTTCCCCTTCAATTGTAGGGGCATTTGAAGAGAGAGAGGTGTCCTGAAATTGTTTTTTCAAGGGTAGAACAAATGGACTTCAAGTACTGTACCTCTCCACCGGTAGGGAGAGCCACATTGTGCTGTGCCGCAGAGGAGAAACACATTCAATGTAAGTTATGACCTGTTGTTTTAGTATGAGTTTTTGAGATTATAAAACTGACATTGTTATGTATTTTCCGAGTGCTGGCAGCTAGGTGCTAACGTAGATGACGTGTGAATACTGATGATGTCATCGAGGGCTAGTGCCTGTTTGGGCTGTCTGAATTTGAAGACACTATTTTTCAAAATCTCTCCGTTTGGAGGGCTAAATGTAGGGGTTGGGTAAGAATTTGGATTCGGCCTGTGATGTTGTCTTTTATTTAAATAAAACTGTTGCAGTGAAATGGAAATGATGTATTAGCTGTGTTTTGTTTTGCAATTTGTTTATATTGTCATTGAAATAATGATTACTAAAATCGCACATCACTCGTTTTCCTCATTTTGTGCAGCCCTAGTCTGGTGTGTGCTAAGACCTGAAAGAAATGAGCTCGTGAATCATACCATGTTCGTAAAGTTAGGCCAGAGATGCTCTAAAGCTAAGTTTTACAAGTCCAAGTTGAAGCTCGCAGTGATTTAAAAAGATCTGCACATGAAACAGACAGCTTGGTTTTCTAAAGCCGTGCGACCAAAGCTGGGACAAATGGAACATGGATGAATGCATGTCAAATGAGCTACATTTGTTGAGCTCTTTTCTGCTCCAGTTTACCATTCTAACTGATTTTTTCCCCCCACTTTTTACTGTACTGTATTTCTGTTTTTAGCTCACTGTTTTTTTCCCATGCTTAGTCACTGATGAATATGTTTGCTGTGCTGCAGGGGTCAATGTCTTGAAAAAGAACGTAGATTGCCATGGCCAGTGATGTGACTGCCAGTTCCAAATGGCAGCTGCAGACTCAAAAGAGTTGAAGTGAATGTCACTGAGCTGAAAGTCAAAGATCATCAGACAGCGTATTGAATTTCCAACAACAATTTTCTGATGATGGAGGACATATATAAAGAAAATTAAGATTAAAGTTGTATTTCTGGGTATGTCTTTGTTTTGTTGGGAGTCAAGAACAGACAAAAAAAATGCTGTTTGAAAAGGATTGTATTTATGATTTAGAAATTATGTAGAAAATACATTGTAGAATTTTCTACATTGTAGAAAATACACAAACTCCTTGCTCCATCCTGATCCATCCATTTGCAGACAAATAGATCCATGAACGTCTTTTTTTTTCCTCGTCTGAGCTGGAATCTGGATCAAAACAGTAGGCCTGGATAGCTCCAATGTTGCTCATAATTTTTGCTTCACCGTTAATGTTAAACTGGGGTTGTAAGTTAGCGGGAGAGCATTTAAACAAATAGCTTTCAGTAACAGGGTGGGGAACGCACTGTGCCCACACTTCCACCCACAATTTAGAGGCAAATTTCTGATGAATTACAGCCGCTCTGTGTAAATTATGTCCCAGAAAACAACACAGGTTCGATTGGTTTTGGCTAAAAATGACATACTCGTAATTAAGAGACCACTGGAAAAGCTTTGAAAATCGATTTTAAAAATGATTGTCATGGGCTTTTAAAAAATAAAATATTTAAAGATATGTGATTTAGATCAGAAAATATAAATCCATCCTGTTGTAGTGCAGATATAGTAGATTTGGTGGGCTGCAGTTACCACAGAGGAATTGAAAAACTGCCCAACATTAAACATGTTAGAAAGGTCAGACACTTCTGTTTCTTTGGTAAAATCTACAAGAAACACAGCTGTGTTGTTTAATGTCAGTATTCTGACTATTCCTAAAACAGAACATTTCAAGCTGCTTTTTCCTACGCAACTCTTTAAGCATTTCACAGAAAATTATCAAAGTGCGTTTTACTTTAAGGTCTATATAAAACAAGCGCACACACACAGGTGGGAAACAGATTTATTCACACATTTTTCCATTTCTGTTGTTTGGAACAATGAAAAATAAGGGAAATGACGTCAAACGCTGCACAAGTTTAGTCAATTATCCCCGTCAGAGTTCCTGCTGTAAAGCAGTTTGCATAACGTGGTTTATAGGTAACTGTGCGCCCACACAGAAACCTTAAGCATACTGAAGCAGAAAACTTAATGTGGAGATTAACAATGTGTAGCATATCTGTGTATTACAGTGCCTCTGCAGTGATCGATCTAGGCTGAATGAGGATGGACTCTCTTGGGTTTATCAGAATCACATTGTTTCTCTGTTGTAGAGAAACATTTGTTACCATATTATGTTTTTTTGGAACCAGTGGAGCAAAGGTGCAAATTGACCACCAAAGTGTTTCAATTGTAATTTCCAAAGAAGCCAATCAGTGGTTGACTGAAAAACCTGCTCCCTGGGCTCTTCATCCGGGTACTCTTCTGAGGTTTTATCACTAAATAATGAAGTCAGGTAAAATTTGCAGAACTGGGTTGAATCTTGTGAGAGTTGAGTTCAATCATCCCTGAGAACGCCTTCTCTGTTATGGGCCCACAGTCCCTGTTCAGGGATCTGTTATTGAAATGTGACCCTCTGCCATTTGCACAGGTTTGAGTAGAGCTGCACATTCAGAGGCCACCTGGTACCAACAGATGTAGTATTATTCTGCTTCATGTCCTTGGATCAGTTAAAAATCTATCAGTTAAAGGTCATGTTCCTTCAACAGTTTTGAATAAATTTACAGCAAACCTTTGGTTCCAAACTTACTTTAAATTAGCATAACATGATAGCAAAAATACGAGTGATTCTTTTTTTTTTTTTTTTACCAGAGCCAGAAATAAATTCAGGCATCACGGGTTAATTACTTCTTTTTTTTTTTTTTTTTTTTTTTTTACTAAAATGGCTTAGATCTGCAACCTTGAACAGAAAAATAGCCTTTTGGTCCTGTTTCTTATAAACCAAAACCCAGAAAGAGCTGCAAAGTCCCACCTCACTATTTAGAAAAATTAACTTTTCATGTTTTTTGGACATTAAAATAATTAATTCATAAAGCATAGCTTTTACATTTTTATACTACTTGAAGTATAACAGGGTTATTTTTTCGTTGTATTACTTTTGACAGCATGCATACAAATTCCTTTCAAAATAAAATACATCATGTCAAATAAAATACAATCTTCTTGCTGCTGTTGATTTGCAAATATACTTTAAGAACTTTGTCTCTGAACATGCAAAAAGACATTAACTAATAATATGAGTTTATACTTGTGCTAATATTAAACAATTCTGACAGTAGATCAAACCTTTTTTCATCATTTTGCTCAGTTATCCAACCTCCATTAGGGTATGGTTCTCAATGCCTCTTGATTTAGTTTAATGGCCGAAGGGGTAAGAAATAAAAGATGGTTAGTTTAAATTAGACAAAAGTGACAATAAAAATATGTAATTCCATCAAATTTTGCCACTTGAAACAGTGGCACCAATGGGGGACCTTTCTGTGTGGAGTTTGCATGTTCTCCCCGTGCATGCGTGGGTTTTCTCTGGGGTCTCCGGCTTCCTCCCACCGTCCAAAAACATGCTTCACACATTAATTGGTCACTCTAAAACTGTCCCTAGGTGTGGATGCGAATGTGCATGGATGTGTGATCGTGACCCCTGCGGCAGACTGGCAACCTGTTCAGGGGTGTCCCCAGCCTTCGCCCAAGAGTGGCTGGGTTAGGCCCTGGGAGCCCCGTGATCCCGAAAGGGAAAAACCGAGTATAGAAAATGAGTAAACGAATGAATTAAAACCAACCTGCCGGAGTTCCAACCAAGCATTAGAATGAAGATTACTATTACTAGATCCCTTTTACTGAGTGTTTTCAAAACCCCCAACTCCATTTGATCTGTCAGAATGTTTTTCTTCAAACAAGATATTATAGTTGGACATTTTTTCAGACCCTATTAGCAGATTTTTTTTTTTCTTATTTAAGAAAATCTGCCAATTGGGTAAGAATTTTTGCAGTGCATATATGAGTTCTTAAGGTCATTTTTTATTTTTTTTGTTCTTTACTGATCCAGTGTCAGTTTCCCTAAAGGTTGACTGTAATAATCTTCACCTTCATGCTCGCCATTTTTGTTGCACTGATAACATTAGGCTGGGGTTGTGAGGGGCTGTGGAAACTATGTTTTGAAATTACAAGTTTTTTTTTTTTTATACATTGGCAAAAACATCATAATTATAATCAAAAGACACTGGAAACACTTTTACAATAAAACAAAAGATGAGTGGGACTTTAATAGCAGAATATTTTAGGAACATCACTCTTATATAATATAAATAGTTATTATATAGTAAATAATTGTGTGAATATATGCAATTATAAAGTTGGATCAATGTAAATCAAGGCCACTGTATTATATGTGTAGCAAACTGAAGATTTTTCACAAAAGCAATGAAGCATTTTTCATGTAACTGAATGTGAAATGCTGTAAGTTGGTGTCTTACAAAATGGAATGTGAAAAGTAATGTGTACTAAACTGTAAGCTACAAGCAACCTTCTTTTCAGCTCATTTACAAAGCAAAGGTAACGCTTTGGCCACTTTCACAGTTGGTGAGGATTTGGCTCAATTAGCCATCTGCTGTTTGAATATATCAGGCCAATGTTTGCTGTCAGATAGAAACAGAAGGACATGCTTCATTTGTTCTAGACTTAGCAGGGGACTCTTTCAAACTCTGAAAGTCCGCCCTTGATGGGGGATTTGAAAGAGAGATGGAGGCAAACTTCAGTGCAAAAAGCTGCTGTTTGGCTTCAGCTTCCACAACAAGTGGTAAATGATTCTCCTCCCAGATTACAAATGACATGCTGCAGCTTCATATTTATGCACAAACACAGGCAGACAGAAACAATCGCACGTCCATGACAAAAGAGGAGGCTTGCCGCTGACAGGATTTGCCACAGTTATGATGTTGTTGATTCAAGCCAGAGTGAAGACACACAGAGAGGAGGGGAGCAGCAGGGTGAGCTAAACAGTTGCCATTACACAAACTTCCCAGCAGACTGTTTGGAAGGCATCGCTATCGTTCTGTTTTCTAATTGCAAACTGAGCCAGCTGCACGTGGAAGCGGCACAAACAGGGTTCTGCTGGGAGCCACAGGCTGCGGTGTGCTTCTCCGAACAGATTAAGAATATAATTCTGAGCGCCTTTTAGCACAGTGGATGTGGAGACGCGAGTGCTTAATGAGCAGCACAGGCCCTTTGTTGAAGAGCTCCTGAAGTACTTCTCAAAAGGTGAAGAGCCGCCGGAAAAGCATTTCTTTTCAGCTCAGAGAGCAAGGTGCATGCTGGAAGTCAGCGGTCCAAGATTACAGCGATGATGAAGAGTTTGAGGTGACCCTCACCATTTAGTCATCTGCATTTGCACAGCTACTAAAATCTTTTAATGTCAGGGAGAAGTGACATGTTTGTGAGTGGAGACATGCAACAAGAGTATTTAGCTGTCTTCCTGTCATCAGTTATGACAGTATAGAATGTGTATATATATATATATATATATATATATATATATATATTCCTTCATTTTTATTGTCTGAAATGCTTTAATTTGTAAAAAGTTAATTCAGATGTCATTTATGTGCACAAAAACACATCAATAGTAAAGTAAGCAGAACTCTAAAGACTTTAATATCTGCAGTATTACTCCATGAAAAAAAAGATGCTGATACATAGCTATGAGAAACAAACACTGGGTTTCTGCAGTCAAGGTCTGCTGGCCCAGCTACACATTGTTGAGTTACCATGATAAAGGGCCGCACCACCAATCAAAAAATCCGCCTTTTGTGAGAAAGCGAAATAAACTCTGAAAATAACAAGAAGAAAGTACAAAAAATCATTTAAATATTTATTTCTCCTATAAATGACTATGTTATAAGTGGATTAATGCCCAACAAAGTTGAAATTTTCAGAAATTAACACACGCTGTGGAAGCCTGAACCGCCCGATACAAAGAGGAAGACAGTCTCTTAATCTGCGTTAATAAATATTAACACGTTACCTATTTTAATTAATCGAATGTGTTCCCTCGTTAACGTTGACAGCCCCAGTATAATTATTTTTCAATTGGTCACCGGCAGGTCCATGAACGGGGGATCACATTCTACCTGAGCCTGGGGGGGGTGCCCATGTTTTTTTATGGTGTGGGTTCTGGTCCTTGCCCTTGAGCACAGTGCCTCTCCAAAATTCCAACATTGGGTGAACCTGGTGGGGCTATGTTTTTAACAATCTTCAGGGACCCCCACTTCTCTTGGTTGTCCCTCCTCTAGGTGGCGGTGGCTGTCCCCTGCCGTGGTCTATCCTGTGGTTGCCTGGAGCTTGGGGACAGGTCACCCTTGGGGGCCCTGGCTCGTACCCGGGGCTGGGGTGCAGGGATGCTCAGAACTCCTGGGTGGTGGTCGGTGGCTTGTCAAAGGTGGGGGCGCTCTCAGGGAGCAGGCCCCACGCTGGGAGGGCTGCTCCTCTGGCTGGGCTAGAGCTTACACTCTGTGCTTCTATACCTCACTGCTCTCAGGTGTTGGAGGCCCGTGTGGTGGTCCTGCGGGCCCTGGTCTGGGTGCTGGCTGGACTGCCGGGTGAGCAGCCTTCCTCTCTCCCTTCCTTTCTGTCAGCATCACAGTACGGGTGTGGGGGGCCCTGGTCGCCGTGGGGTCTTGGTGTGGGAATGACCGGGAAATCTCCCCTCCTTTTTTATTTTTACATTCCGTCATCCACTTCAGCTTGATATAAACATTCACTTGAGAACAAGTCTCGACTCACTTTTGCACTATTGGTTCACGTGACAGAATGAAATGCTTCACATGTGTTGGTTTGTACGCATGAGTGAGCTGTAGTTGTATTGTTTACATGTTGACAAGTTTGTATGTGAAGACTCATGGAGCCAACAGGTATGTTAATAACATCTGAGTGTTTGGACAGGCCCCACCCTTTTTAGACAAACATTTACACCTGAATGAAATGATTATAAACTTCCAGCATCTTGTTGCCTGTTGTTTTATGTTTCATCCCCCCTCCTCTGTAATCATCCTCCAATTTCTTTAACCCCTCAATTTCCCCCT
>BSAI01000108.1:44576476-44594939 GCA_036245035.1 Adrianichthys oophorus | reverse complement strand
CCCCCCCCCCCCCCCCCCCCAATCCATCTCTTTTCTTCCCCCTTCTTCTTTTCCGTCCAGTCCAACAAAAAAAGATATAAACATAATTAATATAAATAAAGTTTTGTTTAAATTACAAAAGGGGTTTATACAAATATACACCTGGTGTGTCCGAAGATTTATAACCCCCGATTGTAACAGTAAAATCTGTCAAACACAAGAGGCTCTCAGTTCATATTTGATTGCTCAGCTATTGGACACGACAAGTAAAAAAAAAAAAAAAGTCAGTTTTTCAAGTAGAAAAACTATTTCACTTTAGCCAGTCTGGCAGATAAGACATTGTTCATCATCTCTGACATGGGGCTCAAGCTCACAACCATGACGTTTAGGTGTCTGCCTTCCCTCCCCACTTGGCTACCACAAACATTCATCCCAGAGTTTTTTTTTTTTTTTTTTAATAACACACAGCCTAAATGCACAATTGGCGCGTCTGTCTGCAGCTGCATGCAGACCTGGACCTGTCTGAGCTGAGTGTGACGATGTGTCTGCAAATGTGAGAAAATAGGATCCAGCTGAGGCTTCAAATACAAATCCAAACAAGCCTAGGACTGAAGCTCCACTGGTGCTCTTTGACCAGAATGGATTCATGCCACAGCAAGCCCCACCTCTCTTTACAAGTCAGTTTATAAATCCACTGGGTGCAGCAGCAAGGAAGCATAAAATCCATTGGTCGCCATGCTCTCGAAGTGACCTTGCTGCCTGCCTCTCCACCCCTTTATCAGAGCGCGGGCACAGCCTGAGAGGCACCGGCTTTTTCCTGGGGCTTTGACAGCTGCAGGCGGAGTCAATAGGATGCACCAGGTTTGGTCCTGTCATGGCTCTCCTGAGCTCCGTCGGGCTGCCGTGCTCTCATAGGTTTGTAATGATCTGTAATGGGCTGCAAACGCCTCACAGCAAACATGAGCTCTCCGCAGGAGCCTGCTGCTGGTGAGTGAGCGACGGCCGACAGCACAGAGCCTGCTGCTCTCATTTCTGAGCAGCGGACTGTGAAGCACTCACTGTCAGGCTCCAGCAGGCACCAGTCGGGGAAGGAAAGGCTTCCTTTGGAAAAAGAAAAACTTCCTCACCACTGTCATTGCCTTACCATGAACCCAGTGAAAATCTTCAGAGAAAAGTGACCTTAAGTGAAAAAAGATTGCAAGTTAGAGCATTTATCATGGCAGGGACACATTCAGTGTTCTTTCGTGTTATGAAAAAAAAATCCACATTTCTACATTAAAGCAGATTGCAAAGTGATGAAACTCAAAATTCAATGAATTTGAATTTCAAATCTCACTTTAATGCAATTTCTTTTTCGGTGCATCAACATCCCAGTTTTCTGCATATCAATCTGTTTTCTCCCTTTTCAACTAATGTTAGATGTTTGTGTTCATTTGGCTTAAATCCACCGAGAGGAAATAAAATGAAAAGAGTCGGGATGAATCGCTGTTTTCATTTTTCTAAAGAGATGACCTTTGCAACATTTACCACATCTACTTATTCTACATGCATGCAATAACAAGCACACCTCAAGTCACCTTTTGAGTTTTGGAGCTATCTTAGTAGAAAGTGATGTCAACAAACCCCTGCTTGACGTGTGACCTGCCAGTTAAGATATACAGACACAAGCAATTTAAAGGGCACATATAAAATGAAATGCTTTGGATTCAAATTTCATTGAACCCAGATTGGCTGTTTTTTTCTTTTTTGTAATTTTTTAGATTTGTTTTTTTTACACTTCGCTGAAAAGGGATTGCTTGCTTTTGTAAAAAGTCCCCCAATTGATGGAAAAAGATTTTTTTCCTTCTCAAAGATAATTATCATATTTTGTTTTTCTTTTGATGGCCTGCAGTCGACTCACACATCCTTCAATTGGGCACCCCTGCTTTTATACACATATTATTTTTCACGTTTGGGGGAAAAAACTGTTTTAAAGTGATCGAGAGCTGTAAAGTCAGATCGATACATGTTTGCTTTCATCCTCAGAGTTGTCTTGTTGCAGGCGTGAGCATCCATCTAAGTCTTTTCCTCAAAGAGTCAAAATGATATCAAATCAATCCACCTTTATTTACCTGCATTACTGAAAAAGCAGGTAGAAGAAATGAGACTTTGATCAGAAATGCTCCTTCAGGCTCTGAAGCTCAGACTTTGTTTTTTTTGATTGACGGCAGGAAAGAACATGAGGAGACAAGGTGAAATCGTCTGTGCTGCTGAAGAGCGCAGCTTTTAATCCACAGAGAAACACAAAACGGAGGAAGTTAAAAAAAGCTCAATAGCTTTTTGAAAATCACATAAAAAATCATTTTAACTGCGAACCTCACATCTTTACTAATGAATTATTTTACACATACTAATTTTGCCAAAGGTCGATGTTCATCAGTATGGCCTATAATTTGGCTAAACTTGGTAGAGTGTAAAGTATTGCAGTAAGAGGCTGAGGTCAGACTGTTTCCATGCATGTTAATCTTAAAAAAAACTCCTTTTCTTATATCCAAAATGCCTTTTTTTCATTCTGCAGGTCTTCAGGTCACCCTCATCTATGAGATAAAAGCAGATCTACTGATGTGAACTCCTCTCATATTAGCAAACTAAAGACTTTTTTGTTTCAGTTATGCATGTGTGCCTAATAAAATACACATGAGGCTTTACTGAATATTTATCTTTATCTGCATATTTAGTGTTTATCTGTCTGTGCTCATTTGTGCAAATTTATGTATGTGTATGCAGCGATTTCCTCTAATGTATGTTTGTTAATAATGTTTTGAAAAAAAGCACAATAAAACTTTCATTTATTGTGAAGTGAAAAGACATTTACAATGTTTTTCCGCTCAAATGAGGAGAATCAACACAAATAGATGAATTTTATTTATATAGCAGCCATGTGTGACATGTCACATGATAATGTCAACAATAATCCAAGGGGGTGGCATATTCAAAAAAGTTGCCATCTTTTGCATAAAGCTGTGGAGTAAAGAAAAAATAATGATGAATAAACCTGATAAGCTTGGTGTTTACCTGATTATAAATATGACAGATGCTGAATGCTGTCCACTGCATGACTGTCATGTTTCAGTTTATTGCTTTCACTAATGAGTCAGTCAAAAATTAACAGAGAAACATCATCATTTTTCCAAAACACACAAGTATGAAAATGTTTGAAATATAAACCTGACATCCTTGAGGCATCTGTACTTTTGAGCTATTTTACAGTTTAATTGCAAACACCCAAACAGGGGCTAAGTCTTTTCATCTGCTGTAAACGTTAAATGCTGCAAATCCCAATGATAAATACTAAAGAACAAACACAAACATTGCATTTGCCTTTATGCAGAGTAATAGAATGTCCAACATTTCCTCATTTACATACATTTCCCTTCTGATATAAGCTTTGTAATGTCTGTCATTACTAGCACACCAGTAGACATTGGTCTCTGTTAGGAGGCCTGTCATGTTTATATGTTATCAACACATGCATGCACACACACAGACTCACACAAACTGACAGGAAAATAAAAAAATAGTAATCACATAATATGTTTGTTTTTAAAGGGCCTATGTCATACAAAATAAACATTTTTAAGCTTTTGAATGTTTTAAAATGTGAATTCCTCATGAAAACAACCCCAAAGCAGTATTTTGATCCATTCATGCATCTCTGAGCATTCCTCTAAAACAGCTCTCTTAGCACCAGCTCATAATCCACGAAAATGAGCGGGTTTTCACATTGTGACATCACAAAGTGGGGAACAGTCCCTTTCAGGAAGAGTTTGCACTGCCAGCACCACCTTCAGGCTAACACACGCACCCATTTTTTCTGCAGAGCTAGTGGTGATCGGCAAAACTCTTTCATTTTATATGCTCAATATGCACATTCATCTTTGCAAAAAATCTAACGTTGTTTGTATTGCTGGGTGAAACGCAGACACGCTACCGAGGCCGGCTTTAGGTCGATGCCATGAAATAGGCGGCACCCACGAGGAGCAAAAGGTGGTGCCTCAGAGATCAAGTCGTCTTATTTCTGGGTATAAAAAAAAAAGCTTATATTTTGTATTTCATTCAAAAATTGCTCTTTAGTGTTCTATAGGTAATCGATTAGTATATATATGGAAATAGTTTACTCTTTCATGTCATATCTTGCAAAACTATGAAAGACAATTCAATTCTAGGTTTAAAAAAAAGAAACAAAAGAAAAGCAGGGAAACAGTGTAGAAGCTCAGCTGTTCTTTGTTTTGGCTAGTGAAAGCAGTTTCCCTCTGTATTTAGAAATTTAATTGTCCACCTACACAGTGCTCAAGGTTAATCAGATAACATGCTGCATCCTGAACGTCTACCAGAGGCTCCTGCAGCTTCACCACCAGATTTAAGTCAGGATTAAAGCATCAAGAAAGGCTCCAAAATATAAAAGTTGTAAGATATTCGCAAGCGCAAACTGTAGCTATTGGAGCATAAAGATATAAATGTCTGCTAATGGTCAGAGAAATTCAATGGTTAGGTTTAACATGCAACATGACTGTCATACATCAAGTTAAATAAATTAAGAGTTTTCAGTGATGTCTTTAAAGACCCACTCCATTGAGAACAGTGTTTTTAACATGTTCTCATGGATTTTTTTCTGATGATGGAGGACAGATGTAAAAAAAAGATTATAACTGCATTTGTGAGCATTTCTTTATTTAAATTGTGGTGAATCAGGAGCAGATAAGAAATATTTTTAAAAGAGCCTATCTGTAACAGGAAATATGCTGGGCGGGCCCTCAACAATGGGGAGGGGGGCGGGGTTGCTCTGTGCCAACAGGCCCACCTACAACTCAGAGACACATTTCCAAAGAATGACTCCTGCTCTGTTTAAGCTATGTCCTAGAAAACGATTCAGGTTTTTCGATTTTGGTTTAATCTTAAAAGACCATTTGGGAATGATTTTACAATATATCAAATGCTTATTAAAGTGGGACTTTAATGATGTCTTTGTGAAAATGGTGAAATGCACAATAAACAAGGTACTTGTACTTATTTTCATCCCATTTCCTTGCTGGTATGAACAAAGGGACATCCATTTACTGTTGTGTTATCAAGTTGTTAACCAAGTTGGACACAGTGTACTTTATCAAGCTGTTCTAGCATTTCTTTATCACTGATAGTACAATCATCAGTACACTAGATGCTTGCTGAGGGATGTGCTGTAATTGTTTGGCAGGGTCAGATCTGGTTCTATTAGCAGGAGAGGTTTTGAAAAGTCCATCAAAGAAAAGTCCACAAGCAGAGGTTTGGTGGCACAAATGAGGGACAGTGAAGAAAAGAAGAAGAAGAGTCTGACTGAGACATCTAAAGGTGGGGGACTAAATCTGAGCGAAGATACTTTAAAGATGAGCTGAACAGACTGAGAACAGAAGACACTGTCAGAGCCAAAAGAAAGCAGGTCACTCTGGTTGGGCTCCTAAAATAAAGGCTTTAAGACAAACTCAGATAAAAAAAGGTGCTTTTGGTGTTTTTCCACATGTTCTTGTGGCATTTTTCTCATGATAGAGAACATTTAGAAAGTACATTTTGAATAAAATTCGATTTTTGAGTATTTCTTTATATCTCCTCTGTGACCTTCCTGTGGGGAGTTTGCCTGTTCCCCTCATGGATGTGTGGGCATTCAAATGCTTGTGAATCAGGAGCAGACAAAAAAAAATACAGTTTGAAAAAGCTTGTAGTTGTGTGTCACTTATATAATGTATGGGCCACAATCTCCCTGATCTGCTCCAAGATCCATGTACATCTTTGTTTTCCTCGTCATAGCTGAAATATTGCTCAAAACTGTGTGACTGGATAGCTCCAATATTGCTCAGCATTTTTGTTTACCTGTTATGTTGGGTCTGTGAGAGGCTGTAAGCTAGTGGGAGAGCATGTTAACGGTTGGATGACATGAAGTGGGGGCAGGGTCCTTCCACACCACATTAATATCCACAACTAAGAGCCAAGTTTTTAATGAACTTCTGTCACTCTGCAGAAACTATGCCCTAGAAAATGTCACAATTTGGCTCAAAATTATTTTGACTAAAAACAACATAAAGATTGAAATGATCAAATTAGAAGATTATCGCAGTGGGGATTTAAATGCACTTTTTCTAATCAGTCAGAGCAGCTGTGGTAGACTTGAGATGACTTTTTCATAGTGAAGTACAGAGTTGTTTAAATGAAGTACAAACAATTACCATAAAACTGTGGACTCGTCTTTAGGCTGTTTCTGTTGAACTTCCAGACCTGGTCTCCATCATTCCACCTCAGCAGGGGAATTGCAAGGAATTTTGGGCCCCATGAAAAGAATTTTGACAGAGCCCCTAACCCAGTGGCAAATTTTTTTGATGGTGTTTTACATACAATTATGCAGTATGATGGTAATTTTCACCATCATTATCATCTTTGTGACAAAATAACATGACTGCTGACATGATTTTCTCTTCTGTTCTCATTTTCTATTTCATTTTTGTAAAGGGATTATTTTTTTCAAACTATTAAAATCGCTAAATTTATTTATTTTATTAACTTTAATTAATAATTCTTATGACAGATTGAATTTTGAAATCATGGTAAAACGTATTATTATTTTTTGACTACACTTCACGCTCACTTCCTTCCCTTGTCAGGATCCGGGTGCAGAAGCAAATGCAGGACGCAGGAAGTTCCAACAAAAAGGTCCTTGTTTATTTCAATAAACACTGGAAACAAAGCTAGGAGGCTTGCAGCACTCAAGACGGTACAAAAAATGATCTGGCGACAAGTGGAGGGAAAACGTGGATTATAACAGGAGGGAGGAGTCAAACACAGGTGCGCACAATAGGAGGGCAGTGCACCCAGGTGAGGAGAGAAAAAGACTGGAAGAGACATCAACACCCCTGAGACGAGAGGAAGGCGAAAACCAGAAACAACAGAAGGTAACTGGAAACACACTACAGCCCCAACCCCCGATGCCCCACATCCTCATGTGGGAGCTCCGAGGCTGGTTCAGGTTCAGTTGGAGGCTGACGGACCGATGCTGCAGCTGCTGTTTCAGCTGATGCTGGTGCACTTGACTCTGTTCAGATTTTTCAGAAAAATCCTTTTGACAGAGGGGATGTCCACTGTTATTGAATAAGAAAAAAATGTTTAAATGGAATGATTATTTAACGGATATAATCAGGGCTCTAAATGAACTTTTTTGGTTACTAGCCGGGGTGGCTAACATCCCAAGTCTACCAGCCAAATCTGGAAATCAGGAAAAATATTTTGTGTACTTCAAAGTAAAACAGTTATTACCTTATTTAAAAAGTTAAAGTTAATGATTATTCTCTCGCAAAAATAAAGCACTAATAATAAGTTAAAGTGTAGTCTTATTTCAATTTTTTATTTAAAGGTTATAACCTTGCAGAAGTGTACTGTTAATTTTAATAAAACACATTTCTGATCTCTGAACTTTTTTATGAACACATGACATGTCTTTCTTTAAGGCATCGACTTTATCTACAAACATTACACAACAAAACATTGGGGAAATATTAAACATTGATCAGTATGAATTGTTTATTGTTTTGTTTGTGAGTCAATCCTGACGACAATATTTGGCACAAAGAAGCAGCAGGTCATCACAGGTAATCTGCTGGGCGCTCACGCTGTGGGTGTGGTCCACTTTGTCACTTTGTTGATATAAGATTAAAAAATACATACTTTCTGGTTGGGGAGTATTTTTTCAATTCAATACCAATCCTCCTGTCAAATTCCTCTGCTTAACTAAAATAAATATTTTGCTCTTAGAAATGTTTTGTAACATTTACCATTTAAACATTTTTTAAGTTGAAGTATCTTTGAAGATGAATTTTAACATTTAATTATATTGCCAGTTGGAAATACTTTGTAGAACACAATGGGCAGTGATGATTGCTGAAGCATTCAACACACTGTTAAATCTCTGGAAGATACCTCCCCTTTTCTATTGTTATATCCATCTGGAAAAAGATACACAAGTCAAATGTAGACCTGCAGTATAAAGAGTCATTCAGTTCTCAACAATACAGTATAAATGCTTAATATTATTATAAGAAGTAATTTTATTGAACGATAGCAATGAATCAAGTTTGTATATTACACTACAAAATAGTAAGATATGTATCAATACATATTTGGCTTTGGTCAGTAAACATTTTGTTTTCCCCTGTTTTGTTATAAACCACATTTGGGTTATAATGAGACAATATTAATTATACAATAGAAAATGGTTATGTACACACAAAAAGATGGAAAGATCCAAAAATGATGTATGCTGTAAAATGTTAAATGGTGTATTGCTAATAAATCATGATGAATTTTTGATTTGAACAAACAACATTAATTTGGATAAACGCTAAGCTTAGATACAGATAGACATCAATGTTTTGTTTCTGTAACAAACAGAGTTTTATTGATAATTTACTTTTAAAAGTTTTAAGATTTATGTGAAAAATTATCTAGTTGTTTATGCTTTTGCAGCGCTTCAATAAACCATTTATACTCTTGCCACTCACGTCTCCGATGTGCCTCGTACGATCTGCAGAAAATGATAAAACAAACTTCGCCCTGTAGATAGGAGGCGCCGTCTCAAAAATCATCCATCTTGGGAACGCTCTCCTGAGAGCGTTGTTATCCGGGCCTGCAGATACACCCATCTCACCCAACATGGTGAGAAAAGTGAGCTAGCTTAAAAGGACAAAGTTATTATTCCATAATTTTCTGCCTCAAACTCGCCTTTTTTTTCTGAAATACTGGGTGACATATTTTCGACCCTTCAACTCCTTTTACTCTCTTAATTTCTTTTCCCTCTTTTTTTGGCGTCCGAATTTTTGAGGCACGTCTTCTCTCACACACTGTGGCCCTGTCTGTCACAAACTGCGTGCCTGCGCTTCCAGCAGGAGTTCAATCCAGTCAGACTGAACCATTTTACCCACCCTCATTTTTAACTACCCTTCTTTTTGGCGCTCTAGCACCTCAGAGAGAATTTCTGCTGTCCTTGTGTCTGACAATAATGGAGGAAACTGTAAGTTCTGTCATATCTCACTGACACAAAAAAGTCAAATTACTAACATTGACTAATGCGATTCAGACACCTACACACTCGTTTTGGAACGATGACATGATTCATTGTGTTTCCATGTAAATCAAGCACCCTGTGATCTAAAATCTGAAGGTCACTGTGAAGACTCTCCCTCCTTCAAGGCTTTTAGCTGCACTTGATATTTCACTCTCCATTTGCCCTGCCTTTTACAGAACTACGAAGCAAAGGGCTGTCTCTGTATTGATATGTGTTTTTGAGAAGTCAAATTAAATAGAGTCAAGTTCAGTTAAAGATCATCATACTTTTTTTAATGGATTTGGAAAATATCACAAGAAAACACTTCCTTTATGTTGATTATGATTAAATAGTGTCATTTAATGGGTTGAAATAATTTGCTGCCATGGAAACGGGCCAAGAGGCAGAAATTTAGTCCAACACCAAAATGATCTATTACACGGAAATCAGGAAAAGTCAACGTCATGGCCTCAGAATTTAAAAAGATGATTGTTTTTCTGTTGCTGTCTATTGTCACTTAATTTCTTTGTGAGATTTGAACATTTTCACTTCCTTTTTTTTGGTTTGTTTTCAAGTTGTAAAGAGTGTTCTCAGATTTTTCTGACTCGTTCAGGTTCTTTGTCTCAGCTCCTCCTCTTTTCCTGCTCACACCTGATTTTAATTAATCTCCACAGCTGTGTCCTCTTTGATAATTATTCATGTCAGAGTAAAGCGTCATTGTTTGAATTGCCCCTTGTGACAGGGCATTGTCATTTTGTGTTGCCACGTCAAGTATTACTTTGTCAAGATAAAAGTATTTTGTTTTTATAACTGTTCCAGTTGTCATTTGTTTTATTTTGGAAATCCTTCAGCCGGATCGTCAGCACTACTGATTAGTTTAATTCTGTCCCCAACCCCGAGACCACTGCCGGCCAGTTGGTACTGGGACGCAGAAAAAAAATTAAAGTTTTTCTTTTTCTTTGTAATCTAATTCTGAAGGAAGTTTTATTTTGGAAAAGTACTTGTTTCACCACATCCAACTTATTCTTGATGCTTGTTAAGTCACTCTGTCTCCTGTCAAAAATACATCTGCTACTTTCCTAACGTAGCTGCAACAAACCCTAATTTGAAGCCCAGCAAGCTAGCCAAGTTAACAGAAAACAAACATATTTAGAAAGTTTCTTTTCCCAGAAAAGAGCCAGTGAGGGAACAGGAGAGGAGCTTTTTACTTTAAAATAAAAGAAATGTGCAACAAACAGACAAACACCAGCAGTCTTGACTCCAAATATGTTTTTTTGCGACAATCTTTCCCACATACCACAACAATAATGCTTAAAATTCAGCTGTCTAATGTTACGAGGATGTTACTAATAAATTTGTTCAAATCATTTTTATTTTTTTCATATTTATCTGTCACATCTTAAATTCAGGCAAGCCTCAGGTTGGCATCTGGTTTTTGGACGTCCACATGGAGAGTAATGGGTTAAGGGAAACTCTATATCACAGTTTACTGGTTCCTATAGAAAAACTTGTAAATGCTCACTCCAGCCTCGTACAGGCCAATCCGTAAACATATTGTCTGACATTAAACCACTTTGTGGCCTTGAAAAATACTGGTGACCATTGCTTTAGAACTTTTGTTTTTTAAACCAGCAAAACATAACCTTTGTATTTTTAAAACATATTTCAGACGTGTGTCAGACTGGTAATCCAGACTGAATTCAGACACCAGAGTTGGGGGGTTTATTTTCTGCATGGTCACAGTATTTTTCCGCTGTGCAGCGTGGTGACAAAAAGTGGCACTCATTTCAAATATTACCGTGGGAGCAGGTGGCCGCTTCTGTAAGTTATAACTCTTTACTTTTTTTCTAAATTCTAAAAATGTAAAAAGCTAAAAGACAGTTTAAAAAGTAAAACGACAATGGCACATGGCAAAAACATCTGGGAGAAGTTATGCAATGAGGCTACAGGATGACTCTGGCTCTGAGGAAGTTTCAGGATGAGATTACATGTTTGTGCAGATAAAACCCTCATTACTGTGTAGTGAGAGTCTGGGCAGCTCCTTAAAAACAAGATTACTAGATTGTCATATGTTTGCAGAACTTAATGCTTCAAAACAGCTAGCTGTCACTCCCTCTCCTAATTGATGTAGATGTAAAGAGCCTTAGACATAACATTAAAAATCAAACAAAAAAGCAAATTGTTCACTCAAAATGATAATTAGCGGCCATAAATGAGTGTTTTGTGCATACAGATTAGTATTTTATTAGCATTTTGTGAACACAAATTTAACATTTTGTGCACAAAGTTTAGTGTTTTGAGGGTAAGAATTAGCATTTTATTTGCACCGAGTAGGGTTTTGTGAGCACAAGTTAGCTTTTAGTGCACACAAATTAGTATTTTTTGGCCACGAGTTAGCTTTTCAATTGCACTTTTTTGGGCACAATTTAGTATTTTGTGACCACAAGTCAGCAATTAATTTGCATTTTGTGGGAACAAAGATTACACACGGATTAGCATTTTGTGCAAAAAAAAATAGTATTTTGTGGCCACAAGTTAGTAGTACAAACTATTGATACTAAAATACTAAATGTCAATTTGTACCAACAAAATGCTCAGAAAGTGCTCATTTGTTCCCATAAAACATGATAGAACGTTTTTTTATGTCAAGTCTGTATGGCTGTAAAGTTTTTTTTTTTTTTTTTTTCACATTTTGCTGCAATCTAATCATACAATAAAGACCATTCACTTTGGTAAACACCAATTTTTTTGACCCACAATCTCAGCTACATCCAATCTTTTTGGGTTTGCAGCTTACTTTAGCCCAGCTAGGTATGAGTAAAGGTTGGTTCTTTCATTAGTCTCTGCCTGCATGTTTCTGTCTGAAGGCTTCCCAGTGATAAAATATGTGAACACACAGGAGAGATGGTGGGAATCCATTTCTAAGAAAGCCTTCAGTAAGTCAGCAGCGCGACCTCCCCGACATGAAAAGTTAATATTGGTGGGCTGAAAGATGATTGACTCAAAATGTTGCCTTGAAACTTCTCTTAAGAAAAGCTAAGACAGAGTTTAAGGGGTTTGTGTACTTTTTTGCGAGTTGAAGGACATTGCTAAATTCGAATCCCAGTTTTTGTGATTTAATCAGATAAATGGCATTTTTATTACTACATTTTCTGTAAGATGACCTAAGTAGCAGACGGTCACAAACATTTTAGGGTTGTTCCACACTTTTAGTGGCCTCTGTAAGAGGAAGCAGAAACTGACAGCTAAAAAAAAGAAACGTTAAATAAGATTACCAATGGAGAAGGACAAAACAGGCACTTTAATAGCAACATTTTACAGCTAAAAGTAAAAAAAATCTAGCTAATGTTTCTAGAATGGAAATCCCGGTCAATCCAACCCTCAAGCAGAACATACAATGTTGAAGGAAAAAAATGGTAGAAAGCCCAAGACCTACATCTTTGTCTCCAAAGGCTTTAGTTTGCACATAAAATGTTAACATTCCTGATGGTTGAGCAAGCATGTCAGGTTTGAAAAATATGAGCATGAGAAAGTCCCTTTGGAAGAAAAAGAATCTTATGGCTAATGTTTTTTTTTTAGAAATAAACAATATGAACAGAACCAAAGAGAAGATGTTTTCTTTAAATAATGTTCTTCTCCAAATTTACCAGTAAACCAAACACCTGATAGGAGAAGAGCAGGGTAGAGTACAGATCTTGGACACCGTGCAGTTATTCAGTTGACAGTAGAGATACAAACATTCACTTTTCCCACAATTCGGTTCAAACATAATTTTTTGGGTCGAATGTGATTCCTGCGTTACAAGACATAAACAAAAAGTAAAAAATTCAGAAAAATCATTTTTTTAATTGTGCTAGTAAGCAAGTAACAATGAAGAAAAATCATTTCAGTTTGCTTATATTGAGGCTGGTGTAGTGGAATAAAACAATAACAATGATAAATCCTTCTTAAAGTTAGCTCAACACATGTTTGACACTTCCAATGTTAACATCATTGTATGCAGTAGGGATGCAACGATTCAATTTCCCCACAATTATGTTCAATTCGAACACAATTCAAATGTTTCGAGGATGTCACACTTTCAATTTGGTTTTAAACCAAGAATTTTGCCATTCCCAGATGATAGTAAATGTCTGTGTGTATCAATCAAACTGTCTGTTTCTAAATTTAATGAAACCAGATAATATCAAACACTGTTGTTCTGCAAAAGTGTGCTGGAGGCTGGTGACCTAAGGTGGTGATTTAACTTCCATATCAAGTCAAACATTATATCAAAATTGAATATTCTCACAGCTGAGTATCAGAAACGTTTCTGCGTTATTCTTTGACATTTGAGTGTGTGGGTGCGTGGGGTCGTTGGCTGTTCATTGAATGAGATTTTATTTAAGCACATATTTAGGAACATCTTCATAATTACAGTTGAGGTGGACACAAGAGAGCTTAAGACTTTACTTTGTTTTTGTTTCTTCAAGAATTGTTGAGATGGACGAAGATGATCAATATGTCCGGTCCAGTTCGGGATATATATTTACTGTGCAGAGTCCAGCAACAATGATCTTTCCCGTTTCTATGCGTTGGGATTTTCATATTAACATATTTTATCTCAAAATGAATACCTATAAATCTGTTGCGACACCTCAGTACAAATGGTTCACAGAAAAGGTCACTAGTTAACGGCACATCAGGATCTCCAAACCGATGCACACAAAGGAGAAACACAAAGACTCTGAAATGGTTGATGTACAGGCCTGACAAAAAGTTTAATACATTTTATTTCAATTCCTGCAACCACTGAACCAGAAACAAAATGATGGATCCAAACACATTTGTTGGTTCCTAAAGGACAATTAGCAGTCAGAAGTGTTTTGATTACTGGAATTAGACCCAATGAAAGTCTTTGAGAAATGTGTAAGACAGCATTGTAGTAAATACGAGTGTTTGGATATTAGTTTGTCCATGGACTAAAAATGCATGTGTTCAGCAGACAGTTACTTCAAAAAGAAGTTGTTGCCGCCAACATAATTCATTAAAAAGATTCATTAAAAATAATGACAGGGTCCAATGCTTTATCCTCTGCTCATTATTGGATTTTTTATTGTACTTTGTCAGTCTTCTGTGGCAAATTATAAAAACAAATATCCCACACGGGACAATGAAGGCTTTCTATCCCCTAAAATATATTTAAATAGACTTCATGGTATAGTACGGCTTAAACTTTTTATGATTTTTGTCTAATAATAAATAACGTTGTAGATATTTATATATATATATATACATTATTTATATATTTATAATTATTTATATGATATTTATTCTAGTGGAGAAATTGAAGGAAACTGAAGTGTAAGTGTGCAGCTTTTGAATCAAAGCATCTTATTTAAAAAAACTCGACTGAATATATTTTTTTGCAGTCATCATATTTACATCGGCCTCCCCTTAAGCCTCCGTATTCCTTGGGTGCCATAATCAGCAGCAGATAACGACCAGTGTCTGCAAAGACAGGGCTTACCAGGACCACACAGGGGCAGGAAATTAAACGTGGATTAGGGAGATGGCTTATCCCCGCTGCTTGATGGCAGGGGCAGATTATGACATGAGCGCTGATGGAGGTATTCAGGTTACCATGACTATGGCACTATTCAAATCAGCCTAATACACTCTGACTATTTTCTTTTATTTTCTACCCTTGCAGACAGCTACATTGTATTTTCATGCAGCAGATGTGACATCGAGGATTACGCTGAAAATCAGACCTGCTGTTGCTATGACGGCTTGAATTGATGCATGGGTGTATATTCAAAATACAAAATGCATTACTTTGGCTTTCCAACATCAGCCAGAGCAGCAAACAATGTTTTCTGTTTTTTTTTCCATTTGACAGACGCTTTCGTCTAAAACTAGATTTTGCATTTGTTCTCAAGAGAAGAGGGTGGTGGTCCTCTGACATAGATACATTACTGTAAACAGCAAACTCACTTGCTTTTGGGTTGAGGAGGGTGAAAAAGGGGTTAGGCTGTTTTTTTTGTGATTTTTTTTTTCAACAGCAGCAACGGATAATTCAATCGGTGGATCCTCTGCTGTCAGTGGTCTTCTTGACCTTTCTGTTACACTGTCACTAAAAGGGAACTAAATCAATTTGGAGCTACAACTGGAGTTTTCTGGCACACAGAAGTAGTTTTCAAATTGAATCTGACTGTCGTCTCAATGAACACAGTCTGTAGTTTTCATCTCAGCTTTGCTGTTGTGAGAACTTTTTGCCACTGCAGCTCTCTGCTTGATGTGTTTAGCTGCATTACACAATGTCTCCTATCTAAATTGAACAATTTGAATATTTGTGCATATTCTGACAACTACCATTAAAAGATAGTTTATGTAAAACTCACAAGAAAGTCTCAAAGTAAAGCAAAAATTTAAAAAATCTATATATATATTTCTTTTTTGGCTTATAACGGGTTACATTACTGTTTCAGTTAGCGAGGCTTCGTTTTATACAGCACGTTTTTCGGGTCACTTTCATTCAGCACATTGACCTTTATTTGGCGATTATGCAAGAGAGAAAACAAAGCATTAAAGCAATCACCTTTACCCTCACTGTGCAAGAGCCACAATTCATTTGAAAACCTGTGCAAGCAAATAATCATCAAAATAAAGAAAATGATTTGTAAGGACATTATTAGTTAATATTTACTGTTGTGAATTCATCAGGTTAATCTTTTATTTTGAAAAGTGACTCTCACAATTGGGCTGCATGGTGGCATAGCTCTTAGAACTCTTGCACCACAGCAGAAGGCCTGGTTCAAATCTTAGATGGGGACTTTGACCAACAAAAGCTGGGATAGGCTCCAGCAACCACGTGACCATAGAAGGTATTCAGAGGGTTCTGAAGATGCAAGGATGGGTAGAATCTTACATTCACTGTCATTCAAACGTGATTTTTTTTACTTTAAAGCGCATTTCGTATTATTTGCTACACATTTTTTTAAAAAGAAAACAACATATTTTACATACAAATCTATAATGAATGACTTCCAGTGGAACCAAGACAAAAGGGTTTTTTTGTCCAACGTTCACAGAGAGTTCTAACTTTAACAGTGTATCTGTAAGGATTGAATAAGTTTTTCCTTTTGTCACTCACACCAGGTTTAGGTTGCAATTTTTCCATAACTGTCTTGGTTTTTGTTAATTATTCTTAGTGAATTTAAGTTTCTGGTTTGCAGTTTGTCACTGTCAGGGAATCTCCTCTCCTTTGTTTGTTTTTCTATGGGTTTTTGTCATGTCTCAGATTATTTATTAAATGTATTAGTTTCTGCCACCAGCCCTGGTCTCCTGCATATTGGGTCCTACACCTTCAGTTCCCGGAGGCAGAATGACAAACATCAACAGCAGATAGAATAGTTCTGAATTCATCTCTGAAAAAAAATCAACTGCCGTCATGACCTGCCAGACATCATCCTTAATATACCATAAAGGTCTTCCTCCGGGGGGTTCATTTGTAAAATTAACACACTTTCTAGAATACCTGAGTATAATAAAAGCAAACCTAACAAATGAGCTGGACCGAGCCCCATAACAGCATCACAAACCAGTTAAAGGATCTTCAAACCAATTCCAGGGGTAACAGGTAGCCAATTCAGACCGCTCAAATTGATGTAATATGAGCTCCCTTTCTGTTCTGAGTCAACATGGTTTTTAAAGCAGATGTAGCTGAGCTATGCTCTTCTTGAGGAGAGCAGAGTGTTGAACATTACTGTAATCAATCATGCAGCTAATACAAGCATGCAGAGGAGCCGCCACACTCACTTGAGAAACGGCCTCACTCGTTTCTTTTGCTTCTCTTTCTGTCTTTACCATTTTCTTTCTTTCTTCTTTGCCTCGTTTGCAATGATGGCTCAAAACGTAAAGGGTAAAAAGCCACTATTTTACCCACTTTGTTTTCCTGAACACCTCAACACTCACAGTTTACAATCTGTTTTTGTTTTTATTTCCTTTATTTTTATTGTTTTACTATCTGATTTTACCAACCATATTTTCCGTACTTCAGGGATTATAGCAGATTAAAAAGTGGACTGTCAATGACTGGTCTTTTTTTTTTTTTTTTATTATGTTACATATAAGCTGCATTTAGCAAGATAAAAGAGTCAAGAGTTTAACCTGAAATGCACTGAGGGGCAGGGGAGAATCAGCTTAGACTTAGCTGAAGACCTGAGGAGGACTGCATGAGTCTTCTCTCAAACAGCACGGCAAGGTGGGCGATGATGCTGGACTGAGGGAAATGGCAGGTCTAGTTCCTGGCTAAAGAAAAGATGTGGTTGATAGCCCAGAGATGCCTCAAAAGGGGACAATCCTGTGGCTAAGGAAACACAAGATGTATGTGCATTTTTGATCCAGAAAGTAAATAGTAAAAAAAGTTATAGTTTATTATAATTCCCTCTGAGAATCACCTTAAATTACAAGGTAAATGATGTTCCAGAACTGACCTGAAACTCAAACTCAAATGTTCTGCTTTATTAACAGAGGAAATCATATATCCAGAGATTTTTAAGGAGAAACGTGACTTTATTACAATTTCATTGTGTCCCCTATACAGAACGTATATAATTAGACATTAAATACTATATAAACCATTTGGAAAGGACAAATGGTTCTTTACAAATGATCAAACCTATTTTTTCTTATATTTTATTACTTATGTTTCTAAGCTGAAATGTATGAGATATATTTCAGAGCTATTACCAGGTGTGTCCATGGGTAGCTCAGTTTCTCACAGCACATGCTGCCTTCTTAAGTCGGTAATGAGGTTTTGGTGCCACTGGCATATCTTCTGATAGCGTTTCCCATTTTCTGTGGTGCAGATTAGATCAGGAAGAATGCAGACAATGCTTAAGTGTTTCAGAGGCTGGTTGCATGCAGACTCACTCAGTCAAAGATTGTTTTGATTATGTCAGCCACAAAACACGGGGCTGACTCATGCAACGACAGGCACACCGATGGCCACGACTTGAGATGGTTGTTTGAGGACGGAAAAAAGTGGTGCAATTAGCTTAACTTAATGAGTGTTGTAACTTTGTCAGCCTGTTTTCAGGTTGTCACTGTCTGTGTGATTGGCCTAAGAAGGTCTGAAGACATGATATTATCTTTGAGGGAATGTCAGATTAGATAAAAGCTGTTGAGTCACAACAGATTCACACACATCAGACACAAAACCAATGAGAACATTCAAACTGAAGTGTCATGGAAGAGTGAAATTAAAAAAGAAACAAAAAATGATGATAATCATCGCATTCAAAATGAGGTCCAATATGTAAAGTTTGAAGAAGGTTTATGAGAATGAGATCTTGGCTTCAGGAATAATTATTTCAAAACACAATACAATATTGTATGTTA
>BSAI01000108.1:44477467-44576376 GCA_036245035.1 Adrianichthys oophorus | reverse complement strand
ATATATATATATATATATACATATACAATATTTTACTAGGTAAGCTTTATACAACACTATGTGGCTTTTAAGCAAAACAGGTCAGATAGAACAGTTTACCTTCATTTGTTTCTCTAAAATATTTAAATTCAAAAAGTGTTAACTCAGATATCCCAGAAATGTAATATGTGTGGACAAAACACATCAAAAGTAAGATAAACAGAACTCTAAAGAACTGGAAAGACTTTTTGTCTGCAGTATTACTCCAAAGAAAACAGCCAGAAGAAACAAACATTGTGTTTTTGCACCTTAAATGGCTATTTTTATTAAGACCTTTAGTTTTTTGTCTTTTGAAGCAATATTTCCCTGTTAGTTGTACATCACAAATTTAAGATGAAAGCATTTCAGAGGAAAACAGTGATGGTTATTCTAACACGGTCGCCTGTCTGTGGCCTTGATCTGAGATCTGATCGACTTTCCTAATTATTTTTGGACGAGGTAAAATATGATGAATGAACATTATCTGACCTTTGAACTTTAAAACAAAAGAGTAATTGTTTTCAGCCATTACATGCTGCTGAGATTATGGAAGCTCAGATTTATTTAGAAGAACAGGAACAAACTGTGAATGAAAGCTTCTCTCTTAGCTTTGCTCTCTGTCCTGATGGTAGCATCTCACTGCCAGAGAAAAGTGGGGGGTGATTTGTTTCAGCTTACAGGGCTCATGGCCCATAATAGTTTCCCCACGGAGCAAAGATCTAATGTAGTGGACTTTTAATGGCTTTCATGATTAATTTGTCTAATGCCTCTTTCTATTCACCTACCTTTATAGGGGCTTAGATAATTGCATGCCACCTCCCAGAATTGAGAGGTTTTTCCCCATACAGTTCCTCATTATGTCAAGAGAGTTAGGTTTACACTTACATCCATATTATTTCTTTAAATATATTCCTAAATAATCTGAAGTTAAGTTTATTATCAGGTAAATTAATTCATTTTTTTGATTTTTTATGTTTAATAAAAACTTTGACAAAATCAAATTGTCCATTCACATGCAGATAGATTGCACATATCCTTTGCTTGGGATTTGCAGGTGATGAAACAAGATTGTTTATGAATAGGGTAACAGTCGCACAAAGTCATATTTAAAGCACAATTTAGAGTGTCCTACTGTTTTTGCATGTTCAGTTGTTACAGTGGGAGGACTTCAAGGATCAGCATCCTTTTGGAACAAATGAATGTCTGCTGGATTTGAAGATGGTTTGATGCAAGAAGTGCACAGTGTTTTCTGTGACAGGCACAATGCTCTGGTTTTTGCAGGGCGCATTAGGCAGCGTGCGCATCTGCAATGAAGGTCAATATTGGCCTTAGAAAATAATGAAAGATACAGAGCCGGTGGTGTCAAGACTTCTTCATGTCAACGACTGAAGAACTCAGCAGCCAGGGTCTGGGCAGAAGCAACAAGAGTACAGATGTGCTTTTGTGCTAAAGGAGAGAAAACAGAAGAAACAGACAAGGCAAAAATGTAACATTGGCAAAAGGGTAAAAAAGTATTTGCTTTATTTATCAAGACCAGTTCCATATTAGCCTTAAAATCATGTAGAAAATCAACCATTGCAGTGCTGACCATGAGACATATTTGGAAACTGCCTTTCATCCATTCCAAATATAGATGCTTTACTGTTGCTTCAACTGTGTTTACGTTTGTAAAAGCACATATCTGTTTGTATCTACTCCTCCCAGATGTTTGTACATACATCGGTTTTGCATTTTAACTAGTGATAAATGTGCAAATTGAAATACGTGAACTATTTTACCCATTTAACAAGTGCAATCCAGTTAGTAAATTTGGGGCAACTTGCTTTTGCACAAGTGATCAAGTGCACAAACTTTTAAGGACTCAAGAACAATGTGTCTTAACCGATGCTTCAGTTTAGGAAATGTGTAATGTCGCAATTCCTCAAAAAACCACTGGAAAGCAGATTTCAGAAGGTATACAACTTCCTGTTACATTCCATGCAAAAAAGAAATGAATAAAATTGAGGATATGTCCGAATTCCTTCACTATTCACTATTTACTGCAATAATAGTGTGCCCACCATTTTGTGAAGCTGTTTAAATCAACAATTTCAAAAAAAGAGTGTCCTTTGTTTTGTTTATGTTGTAATTGGAAAAAAAACAAATAAAGAATTTTAAAAAAGTGTCCACATTTTTTTTTTACATCTTTACAGAAAAACAGTGTGCAGCAATGCTCACTAAATTGGCAAATACAGACCATAATATAATGCATAAATTAAAAACTTCTTTTTTTAATAAACCAAGTTTTTATCATCAGAACACACAGTGGATTCATAAAGAGTCTTTGTAAAATATTGGCATAAATTGCTTTTAAATTCCAGGGCAATAGTTTTAGTTTTAGTTTTAGTTTTAGTTAGGGAGTAGTGAGGGAATTGTGACATAGCCCAAGTGTTTTCACATAATCCTTTGCACCTGGTCATACAGTTGTAAAGCATGACTGCTATCTAAACACAAGGTACGGTATGCAATAAATTGCCCCATCAGGGTTAGTTTTAATGTTGAAGGCAGTAAGTGTGAAGTCAGAGAAGGCCTATCTTCAAGAGGTTTTTAAAGACTGGGAGGGAATGCCCCAGCTTTAAATGCTTTTCAGCAGATAATTCCACCCCTGTGGAACAACATGTGAGAATAATCTGGATTGACAATGCCTCGTATGCAGGGATTGCATGGATAAATGGCATTCCTGTGAGGAATGCAGAGCACAACTCTGAGTGCACGCTTGAATAAGTAAGTTTGGATAAAGGGATGGAGACCTGCATATAATTTTGTGGGGCAACTTAAAGGATTGGCTTGGGCTGAGTAGCTAAAATTGAGGCTAATGCATGATGTAGTAAACTGGGCCCCTCTGAATCCCTAAAACTAACATGAGGCTGCGTTTGGGACCATCTGTAGAGGTTTCAGAGCAGATGCTGGACACTGTTACACATTGCAGTAAAGTAGAGTAATAGATTATTAGTAGTAGAGATTGCAGTGAAGTATTGTGTCAATGATTGTTTCATTTCTTGTTCTCACTCCTCTATGAATGTTTACTCTCACTCTATATTGCTGTGAAATTTAAATAACAGTTGATCCTTTTTGCAGTTCTGGATGCTGTCATCAAAACAGAGTTCACCAGTTCCTCCCTCTTTCACTACTGTGTGTGAAATAGTTGATGAACCATTAACCAGTGACTACCATGAATACACATGAATGAGTTTGAACCCTTTTACAGTGTTGACATTCTTTTGACCACCTTAATTCTTCAAACGTTTAAGCAGCATAACGTTATTCCAGCAGATTCTGAAGCAGAGAAAAACTGCTTTTTGTCATTCTTAAACACTTTGTGTAAACACTTTTTCTATTGATTGATCGATTTGTTCTCAATCGGTCAATCAAACAATTCTAAATAAATGAGAGCACACTCACTGTGAAGGTTTTAGGCTTTTTTTTCTTCTCTGATATGCGGTACCAAATAGCTAGGCACACACAGGACCTCTGAAATTTTTCGATTTATAGATTTGTCTAAAGACTTTTTACTGTGGCCAACATGAAAAATGTGATTTCTGCATCTCAAATTTACAGTATTTTATCAGAACTTTTTATAATATACTATTTTGTGTACAAAGGTGTTATGATAAAATAATTCTCACCAGATTTAGTCTCATAGCACTACATGGGCAGTTTAGAGATGGCATGGTTTATAATGACAAGCTGCATCACTTCTTTTTACTGGAAACAGCATTCTGGCAGAAACATTTTCCTGTCAGAACTGCTTTAGTTCGACTTGTGTTTGACAGCTTGGCTCTGCTCTCAGAGCTTCCTGCTCTTGGCCATATTTTATGCAGGTTGAAGCGGGCAGAGAATACCTTTCTGCTCATGCTGAATGGAATGCTAAATGGGGAGAGTGCAGCAGTAAGGCCTCTGCTTGTACAGAAGAATGCAGGCATCAATGCAGATAACATTATTTACATCAGATTCAGCAAAGGGAGGTGGTAGATTGTAGCGTTAGCCACCTGCTAACATAGGCCAACCCTGTAAGGCTGACTCAATGCTGTCACAATGTTAAATTGCTGATATATTGTGTCCTGGCCAATGTATAATTCCAGGCTTTTTGTAAGTTTATATGCAGTATACAATCCTCCTAACCTTGAATGTTGATTTCTTTTTCATTATCTATTGGTCTTTTTATGCAATGGAAAACAGTTTCTATTATTTTGAAATAGAATATTGCTACAGTAAATCTTTCGTTTTTTACTTGATCTCTTTTTGTTACTTGAAGACCCACTTAGGACTGATGAAAATTGTGTCTTGTTGTCTTGTGGAATTTTTTTTATGTTAGTGTTATGCAACATTTCTCGTGGCATATAAAATCCTAATCAAACACAACAGGGAATGTTTCCCCAATAGATCAAAGATAGTTGGAGTGGGACTTCTTTCTTTGCAATCTGTTGGTCTCTTTTGTGCACTAAAAACCATCTTCAGTTAGCTTGAAATAGAATGTTCTACAGTAAATCTTGATATTTTTACTTGATCCTTTTTTGATACCTAAAATATTTTGTAAGTTTATCAACTGAAGCAAATTACAGGGATGTATCAGTAAACACGTGGTTGAAGGTTTAGCATTTTAGTGTCAAAATCTCACAATTGAGTCAATATAAGCTAATAAAGAATACTGCAAAATAAAAAATGGAATCTTATAAAAGTAAAAATACCTTTGTTTCAAGATAAATTGTCTAATGACAAGAAAAACAATCTTCTTCAAAATGTTTTTTTTATAGGAAATTCATGTTTCAGAAAATATGTTGTAGTGACTTGAATATAAAACTAGAATTCTTAGTAAGATGATTTGTCTTACCCTAATGGCAATTTTTTTTGCTTTAATTTGAGGATTTTCTACCTATTTTTAGGGAGCCTGTTTTTGCAGTGTGATTCCGCCCAGGGGGGGTATTAGTTTAACACCTTTCATTCATTCATTTTCCAATCCGCTTTATCCCTTTCGGGGTCACGGGGTTGCCGGAGCCTAACCCGGCTACTCATGGGCGAAGGCAGGGTACACCCCTGGACTGGTCGCCAGTCTGTCGCAGGGGCTAGTTTAACACCTATAGAACAAATATATCTCAGTGCATACCACTGCAACATCCCGCTGTGATTGTTCCTCTTACATTCACTCCCACTCTTAATAATGAGTCAATGTGCCCACTTTTACATATTTTTTAAAGAAGAAACACTTCACTGTCAAAAAAAAAGATCTTTGAAATAGAAACAAATTAAGCTAAACTATTCCCACTCCAGATCCAATGTTCAATGCCACTCTTTATTCTTGTGTAAGTACTCAGAGTGATTTACACACTAGACTTCCTGCATCAACCGCGACATGTCTGGGTTGTTTAATAGAGATGCTTTTTAAAAGACAAAGCGCGGTGACACCTGGAGGCTTACAGGACCTGCTGCACTACAAAACAGCACCCTGGTGACAGTTAAGTGACAAAAAAGGTTTCAAAACTCTGCGTCATCCTCATTTATAAGGCCCACCTGTCTGCAGGCATTATACTTACAAATAGCGTGATGCTGCCGTGTGTTCATGGACTGTTGAAGCGCATTAGCAGAGGAAAGTTTGACAAGTGTGTCTGTTATTCTTTAAACAGAGCTTTGAAACAAACACTCGCGCTCGGGGTTGAGAGGTGATTCAGCTGTTGGGACTGTCATCTCATCTGAGGCTTGTGCTGTGTCTTTCTGTTCTTTCCCAAATGCGTAAACACGTGTGTGAGTAAAACAATGTTTTTAAAGGATGACTGTGAGCTCTCACAGCGATGATGGACCAGAGATATAATGAAGCTTCTCTCTCTGGCAGCAAAGCAGGAGAGAAGGAGCACAAAGAACGAACGTATACACTTGTTCCCCTTGAATAATGCAGATCTTCGGGATAACTTTCCCCTCTGAGAAGCATGAATTTATGAACAGTATATCTTTCCAGAATGTGTGAACAGATTCTCATTTTAATGAAGAAATAGTGAAGAATCTACTGAGCAATTGGCAGGAATTTCCTCCAGTTCACAAAATCTCTCAGAAATAAATATGGCAGAAGTCAAGTGTCTTTGGAAGACATGTTTCCCACTGGACATAAAGTCAATGAGAGGTCTTTAAATGCTTGCTTTGAAAGAGGGCAATATTTTTTTGATGATGATAGAGAATCCAGAATCAGGATATAACATTTATTGATTTCAAATACGTTTTAGTAGATAATTCGAATGACAGAGGAACCTTTTTACTTGGTAGATATGATAGTAATCTATGTTTTATGGATAACACATTTATGATTCTTCATGATTTTTGTCATGATTGCTTCCTTATATCAGAATTCAGATGTGTAAACTGTCCATGTCTCATTTCTTCTGCAAGTATCTGTGCAGGTAGGTAATCATTGACAGTTCAAGGAGGCTCTAATTCTTGCCAGTGGAAGGAATGATAACAGAAGCACAAAATATGGATACATTTATTATCTTAATTGTTAAATTAACACCAAAAAAACGGCCTTGTCTTATTAACTCAATACCACAACTGAGCTAATACAGTAGGCTCGGGCTTTCTTGCCCTCTTCAGGGGAAACTCTTTGGCTATGCTCAGAAAAGCTTGTTGCTGCTGTTTGTGTCACCCCCCCCCCCCTTCCCCCCAATACCTAAACCAGGAATTTCCAAAGTCCTAAATTTTGTCAGAGTAAAGAGAAAGCGTGAAGTGGAGCTGCCATATTACCAGTAGCTTCCTGTATTTTCCGCAATTTAAGGCACACTTGAAAGCCATAATTTCTAACAAAAACAAGACAAAATAACAGCACTCTTAATAATTTGGAGCGCCTTATATTTGAACTACTTATGTTTGTCTGATGTTGAAGGAATTTTGAGAGGTACTCAGCACTCTGTCCAAATGTTTTTTTGGGTGGTAATATGAATATGTTAACATGGCTAAAGTGTAATGATGTCAGACAGTGTGTGTGTGTTTGTGTGTGTGTGTGTGTTTTTCCTAAGTGTTACTAACAAGGTAAGGAGTTAGCATGGCCACAGTAACATTTGTTTTAGCCTGTTTTTTTACATGTCATAAGTTTCAAGTGTTGTAAATACACCGACACAGCTAACACTTCTAACATGGCTAATGTGTGGTGGCGTCAGACTGTGTGTCTATAAGCGTGTTACCAGCCAGGGTTGGGAGTGAGCATAGTCACAGTAAAGTTTGTTTTAGCCAACGTGTAACGAGTTATAAAGAAGTTCTAGAATTACTGTAAACACAGTTGATTAAGTCTGACTCGTCTTGTCTCGCTAATTGCGCCTTATGTAGCACGTATGTTCAAAAGTAGACTATTCATCTATAGTGCGCTCTATAGCATTAAGAATACAGAACTTTTTCCACCTCAAAAAATGTTTTTTTAGTTCCTCCACAGGCTCATCGAATTCCATTCAAGATAATGAGCCCCATATTTAGTGCAAACTTGACCTCTTAGCTGAATTAAAAAAGAGAACACATTACACTTTTAGTGTTGGCATAGATAGAAAATAAAACATGTTTTACTTAATGGGTAAATTACTCTCTTTTCAAACTAGCCTCCAGTGGGTATTTGAGTGAGGCCAAATATTTTAACTTCTAGGTTCACTTCAAGCATAGGAAGAGAATATTGAGACTTAGTTCCAGAGGGTAGGCTTACCCTAGGCTCACACCACATGCGGTACGGCCCCAATGCGGACGCCAGAGCGGTTTAGCCACAGCAGGTAACTCACACTGACTACGGTTTGCTCGCAGTCCTCCTGCAGACAGCCTCTGCTGCCAACCTCGCGTATCTCTGAACTCACGTAGGTTCACACTAGAACCTTATTTTTTTTCCCAATTTTTTTTTTTTTTTTGAATTTGTCAACCAATTTTCCTGTACCCAAACTTTAACTTCAGATCTTGTTTGCCCCTTTTCAAAATAAACAGAAAGCCATTTTCTTGGAACTTTTCTATTTACTCACCAGTTTGAGAAAAACAAGATTTCGTAAGTTAAAGCATCAAGTCAGATATGCAGAACAGTGTTTTTAACCGTCCCTTCGGAAGGTACAAGTTAAATTCTTGATTCACAGGTTAAATTCAGATAAATCAAAGACCTTCTGAATTCTTGATTAAATGAGGGTGTGCAGCAAAAGATGACACTGATCTGATAACATGGTAATTGTTCTGTACAGGTTTCTAATTGGAGAGTCTTGTTTCTGTGCCTCAGCTCTTACACTGGCAGAGGAAAATGACCTAAATGTCCTCAATCACAGCAAGTACTTTGCTTGACTGAATCTGTGTGTCATGGCAACGTGCTTTAACGTGGCAGAAAAATGGGAGAATATATTTTTTAAAAAGCTCATTTGGGATCATTTTAATATTTCAGCAGCCATAGTGGTCAATGAAGCAAAGTATTACTTGTCAAAAAGAACAAAACCAGCCAAAAGCCATTTTACCTGAGATACCTTGGAGGACTAAAAGTACCCTAACACATTAAAAAGTGTGATTAGATGAAAGTGCTGTCACTGCTGATGTCCAGCTGACATTGATGGGGCGGATTTATAGAAAAAAAAAGGACTGATACTGACAGACAGGAAGACAGAAGAAAGGGAGGCAGGTAATGAAGGTAAAAAGTTAGAAAATACTAGGGGGTTTATTTCAGAAAGAAAAATAGCAAAAATACTCATAAAAAAAACAAACAAAAAACCCCCCAGAAAAATAGGAAGAAAATTATTTGAAATTGCAAAGGCTTTTTGTGTGTGATAGCACAGCAGTGTTCCACTGCAGACAAAGACGGACGTGAGACTATGCTGGGATGAAAGAGAAACTACACAGTTCTGCATTTGAAGAAGGAAAAAATGTGTTTCTTAAAAAGCTTTATCGCAGACAAAAGCAAGGGTTTCTAATTTGTAGCAACACAAGCACATTGTCATTTTCACCACTATTTTTGGATTGACTTTAAACTGTTTTTTTTCTAAATAACTTTATTTTTGGACTTGGGGCTGCACGGTGGTTAGCGCTCTTCATTCACAACAAGAAGGGACTGGTTCAAATCCCAGCTGGGACCTTTCTGTGTGGAGTTTCTATGTTCTACTTGTACAGGTGTGGGTTTTCTCCGGGCACTCTGGTTTCCACCCACAGTCAAAAAAAAACAAACAAACAAAAAAAAAAAACACTTCATAAGTTAGATTTTCCCTATAAAGGGGTGTGTGTAGTTGTGTGGCCTTGCAACAGACTAGTGACCTGTCCAGGGTGTACCCCACCTTCGCCCAACAGCAGTTGGGTTGGCTCCAGCTAATCCATAACACCAAGAATGATTCAGTGGGTTCAGAAAATGGATGGATGGATTTTAGGACATTGAAATGAACAACACAAAACCAGACCCTGCATACCTATTGTATTGCACAGGGGTGGAAGGATTATGATATGGAAGTGCTTTGCAGTAAAAACAGCTGACTACATACCTGACTTCACCATACACCGATAGTACCTAAGTAATGAAACCCATCACACAGATAATGGTGACCTGATTGTATGCAGTCATAGGTGGCTCGTTCATTGAATTTGAGATTTCTATGTACTGGTTTATTGTTTTGTTTTGTTCATAAAACACTGGTGTCATTTTTTTTTCTGTAATTTTTCCCCTGTATGAGCATAGCATAAATCTGAAAGAGAGCAGATTATTTAACAGGCAGAAACATTTTAGATGATTAGCTTTTAAATAGGGGTTTTGTGTGCGTTCTTTCTTGTGTGACTGAATGCACATCAATGCAAAATGCTTCAAAAAGGGAGAAAAGGCTCCTGTATCTCGCATAATAGAGCTGTCACTGTTTTGACTCGAGGCATTGATTGTTGCTTTAATTGCTTTTGACCTCTGCTGGCTGGACGGCCGTCCAAGGATATTAGAAGCAATGCATTGTTGCATTCATCTAGTTATGACACTGATCACAGTCTGATATGTACTCATGTGTTGTCAGTGCCAATGATCCTTTTATTGATTGGAGCCGCCAACAAACAATTACAGCAATTGTGTTGGGGAACAGCTCCGACTGACAAGCATTCTGCTTCCATTAGGCATGGATATCCCATTTAGTTCCACTAATGAATCTCTGCGTTCCATCTTTCCTTTTGGAGATTTTTCAGTACATTCTGAATTGTGTTTCTGGCTCTTTTTAATGAAAGGTGCTGGAGGTTTTGGGGTTTTTTTCCCTTTGGTTTCTGTACACCTGTGTTCATTTGCAATTGCTTGTTTTAAATTCTGTCTCGTTTGACCTCAACTGGCTCTTTGCTGCCACATTACTGAGTCTGTTTCTGGAAGGAGGTTCAGACTCTTCAGCACCTAATGCAAGATTGGGAATATAGCGGAATAAACAAAAAATAAATGCAGAAATAATTAACATGTTTGATATTCTATCATTAAGTATAATAACTTTGTAAAATCAACAGAACTACAATGGTAATATACTCTTCTGTTTGCAGAAGGCTGGATAAAGTTAAATAAAACGTGTCTGCTTTCTTAACTTTTATCAAATTTTTAAACAGCTACATAACAATATTTCACATTCGAAGAACAAGACCACAGATTGTGGTTTCTTCATGTTCGTGACTCTCAGTAGCATATTTAAATCAACCTGCCAAAACCACAAAAATCCCAGTTTTGAAAATTTCTATTATTTAGTCTGACCCTGTGACAGTGTCAGGCCTCGGCCGCCCGCCTCCGACCACCAGAGGTAGAGGTCTCCTGAAAATTGATTCCCCACGTCTCCACCAGCTGTGTCTCATCTTGTCATCTGCCTCACTATACTTATACGTCCTGTTTAGACTTGGCCCTTTGCGAAGTATTGTTTTGCCCAGCTGACAATTCCGAGCGTTCAAATCTGTACTTGCCTCCTGGTGTTTTTTAACCTTGCCTATCTCTTCGCCTCCCTGTCTCGTTCCATGCCCTTTGACTCCTACCTGGCTTTTTACTACATCTTGTCTCTGCCCTTGCCTGTTTTGTTTGTTATTAAAACCTACCTGCTTGCACATAGATCCACACGCCTCTGCGTCTTCGTTATAGAGTGCTTCGCCATGTCCGGATCCAGTGACAGGGGTACCCACAGTCCACATCGTGCCACATCAGAGGGGTTTTCTTTTTCTTTTTTTTTTTTCTTTTCCCCTTGGCTGTAAGTCCTGAGGAGGGATGGTGAGAGGAGGGTTGCTGAGGCTGCTCCCCTTCATGTTTCCTGACCCTGGGGAGAGTTTTGGACTTTGTTTTTCTTTTGTTCCTCCATGTCCCCTCCTCCCAGTTTTTTTTCTTTTTTGTTTGTTTTTAGGGCATCTGGGATCTGCCCTTTTGGGGAGGGGTACTTTCAGGATTGTGAACTTTGGTTTGGATTTTGTTGTGATTTTTGTTGATCATGGTCTATTTTGAATTGTCCCTCAGTCACTAGTTTCAAGTTTATGATCAACAGCTGTCTTCAGTTCTGTTAATTACCCTCAGCCTATTTAAGTGTCTGGTTTTCAGTAACTTGAACGAAATGTCTTATATTTAATTCGTGCAGCACTCCAGAATGCAATTCACCCATTTTTTTTTATTTCACTTTTTTCATCTTTGTATTGCCTGTGTCTGGTTATTGGATGAACACACCACTTCCTCCTCTTCTTTTCATGTACCTGCGTGTGAGAAAGATATTCGTCAAGTTAAAACTAAACGCTGGAAAACACCAGCGTTTATTCTTCCGTTTCCGGGTCAATAAACTGACACGTTGCAAGCTATGCGAGCGATCTTCATCTACAAGCGACTAAAAACCTGATTTATCACAAAATTACTGCAAAAGAAAATTATTAATTCCTTTACTACCATGGCCCCAAAGAAGAACCAAATGATGAATGGCGAATTTGACATCAAACAGGCTATTGACGAGATTAATGCTACGCTAATTGCTCAGAGAATTGCTCAGAATGAGCAACGGGATTTTGGGTCAACATTCTGGAGCAAAGACTGGAACAAAAAATAAGGCAGAAAAAAATGTAATTCTCATGGGATTACCCATCAAACTCTGGGTGACGCCGTACGAAGCTACCACCAGCTGCAATGCCGGTGGTGCTGCTTCTGATCCAGGAGACAGTGTGGAATGTCAAATTGAATTATTTCTGAGGTCTAAAAAGATCTCTGTGGATCTAAATACAATCGCGATTTGCCGCCCTTTTCCTTGGGTAAAGGATGCAAGCAAACCAGCAATTCTTATCAGGTTTGTAAATCAAAGGCACAAGATAGCTCTGATAAAGGAAAGGAAAAAATGTAAAAGGATCAAATGTCTATACTAATGACCATTTAACAAAAAGAAATTCTGAAATTGCCAAACATGCCAGGATGCTCAAACGGCACAAGGAGATACTAAACACATGGGTAATGAACTGCAGGACCTTCGTCAAACCACTCGGTCCGCCTGAGCTGGTTGTCAACAATATGAGAGATTTTGAGAAGTGCTTGATCACAGACGTCCAAACAAACCAATGGAGTAACAGAATAGCCGAACAATCTCAAGAAAGTCATGCTGCCCGGGATCTTCCACTATCTCTAAAAGTCAACTGTGACCCTGATTTCCAACCCGAACACCGAAGAGAAACTTTATAAACTCTCTTAAACCCAGAAGGATACCTGTTAATCAGGCAGTAGAAGTAAGAATATAATCCACAAACAATAAACAGAATATGGAGCTCTTTATTGCACGGCATCACTTTAAACACAACAAATTATTGATGATTGAAAAATAACATATTTATATATTTATACATATTTATAACATATTTTCAAATGTTGATACATGATCTGCATATGTTATGGTGAATTCTGAAATATTCTTATGTCTAGTGTCATAATATTATCTGATTTACTGAAGCTTAAGAATTCCTAATGAACTGAATCTGTTGTGGTAAGGTAAAAATCTCTGATTTTATCTTATTTATGTTATGAACTGGATAGTGATAACTTATGTAAAGAAAATGGTTTGGCGAATACAGGGTGAGATTATATAAGTTTGCTTCCTTCCACTCTTTCAAGCAATCTACAATTATCCTATGTTTGACATATCTTTGTATGGATTTAAACCTTTGTTTATTGTACAGTTTGTGCACTATTTCTTGCTTTGATTGTTTGAAATAAACAATTTCCAATAAATATAAAAAGACTGAAAAAAAACTTACAGTATCACTCACTTTTTCAGATTTCATGTGCACAATATTACAGGAATGCATGAATAAACAAATGAATCTCTCAAACCTCCTATGTTTTTGTCTGCATCATAAAGATCTG
Organism: Adrianichthys oophorus; assembly: GCA_036245035.1. Taxonomy (NCBI): domain Eukaryota; kingdom Metazoa; phylum Chordata; class Actinopteri; order Beloniformes; family Adrianichthyidae; genus Adrianichthys; species Adrianichthys oophorus. The sequence goes on along the minus strand of BSAI01000108.1, from coordinate 44,563,031 downwards.
AGAGTAATTGCTCGCAGAATGATTTTTTTCGACAGCAGGCCTACTGTATCCCGAGGGGGCTTTGTCTCACATGATGAATTCAGAATTCCTTCATAAGTCATCAGCAAGATGTTGTGAGACAAAATTACAGCGCAGTCCCCTTTGTTCCATATGTAGCCGGGTTATATAAGGATGAATGAATTATTACATCAGAAAAATAAAGCCTGCCCTCAAGTCAGAAGGGACTCGGTATGAGGAAACAAACTGTTCCATTTTGTGATGGGACAACAGCAAATTATATTTTATTGTTTTCCAGGCAGCAGCAGGGTGAGCAGGCTGCAGTAAAGGTGCTTTTTCTCATTTACTATAGGTTGGGTTTTGCGCAAACACATCACCTTGCCAATATCTTTGATGCTCTGCAGATGGGTACATTTGATGTTCCAAGCACTTTAAAGCGGCTAGTGGAGCTCTGCTGTATTAGAGGCTCTGCTGCTCAGTTGCTCTTTCCAATGAAGATGGCTTCTGGTAGTTGCATGTAAAGATTTACAGAACCTACTTTGTTCTTTTGTTTCTTGCTAGTCTAAGTTTTTTCTATGGTGTGACACAACAGTTTCTTAGATGGGTGGATTATTGCTCACTGTTTTCTTATGAAGCTGTTGAAACAGCAGAGAATGGTTGTCTCCTTGTGCAAATGTGTGTGTGGCTCAGTAACAGATTGCCAATTTGTTCAGGGTGAACCCTGCCTTTACCCAACGGTAGCTGGGTTGGCCCCAGCAACCCTGTGACCCCAAAAGGTATTCAGCAGGTTCTGATAAAGGATGGATATATGGTTGTCCCCCTTGTTGTCAGTAGAAAACAGTTATTGATTGTAACACTTTTAAAGTGTTAACGTAAACTAGATCTTTATTACATCCTATTTCCAAGTATCGCAAGTAATTCATTTTCAGAGAAAACAATGGCCAGACTGATAAGTGCATAATTGCACATTCAAATGTGTGCAGTGTGACAACTCCAGACCATGTCTGAGCCCTTAAAATGTAAAAAAAAGAAAATAAAAAAGTCCCTTTTTTTCCTTGGATTAAAACACGTATTATTTTCAGCAGTTTACACGACCTCTGTTTAGGACAGACTTTTGGGAGGCCACAGGGTGGTTTATTTCAATATTTTTAGAGGTTTTTTTTTTAGCTCAGTTTCCTTTAACGTTTGACAGTAAAGTATAATTTAATCCTCTGTAAAATATCTGCTGCTGATTCAAACATCATTTGTACATTAGATTTAATGTAGGAACCATTAAAATGAGATATAGATTCTCCATTAATCCCTAACTGTCAACATGGAAACCAAGAAATCAGACATCAACTTCAACCTTGTCCGACTTTTAATTCAAACAAATAATTACAAAAAAACAGTCACTAAAGCAGATATTTTCTAAATATACTAATAAATCCACCGTTTGAGCAACTTTATTAGCAGCGTCCTCATAACATCAGACAGCTAAATATTGTGCATCACATTATGATCTGTGGGAACAATTTAGCAGTAAATCCATATTTGGAGTAAAGACTCCAACTGGGATTGTCTGTTAAATGCAACGTTGTTGTATTTTTAGGTCAAAGGCTCTTCTTCAGTTTCATCTTTTTTTTTTTTTTTTTTAAAGAAAAACTTTCCAAAAATGTTTGTTTTTTTGTTAACTTTTCTATCTTGGGGGTTTTGGATTAGCAGTTGGCAAAACAGCTTTAAAAAACTAGCAGATCGATTTAGACACGGGACCGAGCAACATGGCATGCGTCAAGAATGAGTCGAATGTTGTGGAGAACCCAATAGCTTTCCAAAATAAAACTTCCTTTAGAATCAGATAATAGGAAAAAAAGGAACAATTTAGGTTGTGTTTTTTTTTCCCATTGACCATTACCACACTGCGGCCCAGAGCTTGGTGACCACTGGTTTAGAAGATCACAAACATCTGAGGTCAAATATTTGATCCTATTGTGATTTTTTTACCATTTATAAAGAGATATTACAGCAGGTTTATGAAAAATTGTAGATGTGAAAAAATATCTGATTCATGTGGGGAGAAGGGGAATACAAATGCCACACCTGATTGTTCAGACCACATGACTTTTTCAAGCACAGACTGGACAGGAGTAATGAACAGTGACCTGATGCTTCCTGAGGTAAAACTAAGGGCTGTTCTGGTCTGGTTCCTTGATTATCATGTTGGTCTGGAACACTTCACCTTATCCACAGGCATTTACAGTCATCGGCTCATCTTTTATACAAGCAATGTCCTGTTAAAGGTCAAAGAAACACTGGTGTATCCGAGGAATCTCGCAGCGAGAGGCGGAGTTCATTCTGGACAGGTCACCAGTCTATCATAAGGTCATGGAGGATGAAAAATATATCCATGCAGGCTTATGCTCACCCTTATGCAATGGTAGAGTCAATTTCACATGCACGCTTTGTAATGTGGGAGGAAGCTGGTGCATCCAGAGAAAACATCTGCAGGCAGAGAGAGAACTCCACTCTGAAAGAACCGTGTTGACATTCAAGCAGTGAACCCTCTTTGACCTTCAACGGAAGCAGAGTCATGTGGGTGGGATCTTTGATCGAGCAGAAGGCAGGACGGAGCCCATCTCCCCTTCTTGGTCTGACTCAACCAGGGCTCTAAAATAAACAAAGAACTTAGTTAATTTCAATGACTGAGAAAGGGGCTCCAAAAAGTTCTGAATGATCAAAAAAATATTTCCATATAGTTTTTAAGAAATCTAGAGCCTGATTTCTGAAACTTTTGTGAGTGTCATAACTTCAGCAAACTTGATACCACAAACCAAAACTTTCCACACCTTCTTTACAAACCAGAACACGTCTGTTTAATGGGCCAAATGGTTATTTTCGAATTAATGCAGCGTAGGACCATCACAATAAAACTGGGAGGAGCAGATGCAAATCTGATTTGTCAATGCTTACCATTGTTCTTTTGTGATCTGTCGTAAATCTAAGCCATATGAGACAAATCTTTTAGCTGGCTTAAACTAACCAAATCAGAAAAAATGCCTCACCAGCAAAATAAATACCATATCACTTGTAACCTAATTAATGATGAAAATGAAAATGAAATAATGATGTTTAAAAGTAAGTAACCAGAAACAGTTTCTCACCATACTAAGTGCACACAACCTGCTTTTTCTAATCTTAACTTTACTTACAACTGTACACTTTTTTATGGTTCTATTTTTCACCCAAAAAATCCTTAAACGCTTCAAGAATTAAAAGAGCTTAAGACGTGCAAATGAAAATCCTGCAAACATTTCAGTGTATTTTAAAAGTTAAAATGACACCAGAAATGCATTTAAATATTCTAGGAACCTAAAAAAGTGATTTGTAATCATCAGTATGCTGACCCGGGACAAAAAAAAAAAAAAAAGTTTGTTATTTTCTTTCTCTTTTGTTTTTCATGTTTGTTTTTTTTCCCCACAAAACAAACTAAATGGAAATAGAAGCCAACAACTGATAGACTTCTATTGCGAAATAAACAGCTATTACTCAGTCATTCTGTTAGTCAGAAAAAACATTCTGAGGCTGCTACCTTTTTAAACATTTTCTTCATAATTTTAATTTTTTAATGATATTTAATTCTGTAGTGCAAGTAATTCAAGTTATAAACTGACCAACCAGGTGCCTTGATAAAAATAGGTGGTCTCACGTTGAACATTCGAAATGTTTGATTGACAGATTTTGTCAGCCTGCTATCAAGTGGTAGGGGTGTGAACTTCCAAGAAGCTCACTTCTGATTGGTGAGAGTGGTTGCCATAGAAATGTTGACTTTAACCAGTTCAGACCAATCCCAGCTTACTTCTGGTTCCAAAATCTGACTTTATTTGGTTGGAGCTGGAAGTAAGTCAGTTTTCTATGAGTTACGTCACACTCACTCTCTTGGTCCAGCTCTCTTGGTTCCACCACTGGTCCAAGATTTATCCTTAAATGATTAATATCTGCTTTGTTTTACAAACATTGACTAGTGAAAAAAAAAACCCCAAAACTTCATGATAAAACATATTGTTTTGCCATGTTTTTGACTGCTTCATCAAACTTTTGTTAAATTCGATCAGATTCATATGTCTTGTTTTACCGTAATTTTAATACTGCTACAATTAGAAATACACTTTTATCCCTTTCCTTATAAAACTAGATTCTTGAAACATTTCCTCCTCATACACTCCTATGGCATAATTGCAAAAAGTACAAGTACTTCATTTAGCATGCTACTGTTAACGTCCATATTGCTGTCACCTTCAGAAGGGCTTTGGAATCTGTTTTGAAATAAATACGTGTTTTACTGTCACTGCATCTCCTTTGAGTAGGAGTTGGAATTTCTCATACAGACACATTGTAAAATGAAGGATTTGTGTGTATAATCTATGAAAAATATTAGAATGAAATGAATAACAAAAATATTTCTCATAAAGAGAAAAATATTTTCTTTTTATGAGATGCTACAACATGTGCTGCTTCCAAAGCTAACAAAAATTACAGAAACCAAATGACATTGCTATTTGAGTAGACTTGGACAATTGAAAAATTAAAATAATGGAACAATTACATAATAGTATCATGATCCCCAGACTCTGCTTAGTTAAAATGAATGATTGTGGTTTGTAGAGGTTGGATGTTCCCACAGAGCAGATATTCTGTTAGCAGTTCTGTGTCAGTCTCTACTGATCGTTCGGTGACAGCCTGAGAGGAGTCTGAAGTCGGAAAGAAAGACATTCTTTATATCACAACTTGTGTGTGTTTCGAGGTTTCAGTGGGAAAAGACTGACTCGGTGTCCTGAGGTGGAAGCAGGAAAAAAAAGCACTTTGTGTGAGTAAAGAAAGTAATTTCAAGCTGTCAATCAAGCAGAATTGCTGACATCTCCCTGAAGATAGAGGTATCAACCACAAAGAATGTACGGCTTTGATCCTGGTTACGCGCCGACATTAGAACCAAACTTAAGATCGGTAACTGAAGATCACTCACTCGCTGTGAATGGCAACTGAAAAGATGAGCTGGAGTTGGTGAAGTAGGGCAGTGCTTAAATCAGAAATTTTAAAGTTAGATCGAGCTGTTCTCTAATTGGGTCAGACTGTCCCTGCTTTTTTTATTATTCAGGCGTTCTCGGCATTGTTTCTGAGACGTTTGGGTTAATACGCTAACACAAAATGGCACAAATGCCATGGCAAACATTGAGAACAGCTCATGCACGTGATTTGTAACCTCCTGTGTTTACTTCAATGCATAAAATAACCTTTATTATAAACACATTTTCTAAATTTCACAGCTAAATTACTATAGGCTTAGTTTAAAATAAACTAAAGAAAGTCTCAATATACTAGAATGTTCTGTACAGATTGACAGGTGGATTAGAATGGTGTGCATTTTTGACCCAGCTCAACAGCAGCAGCCATTTCCTGTGACTTATGCCACAGAAACCAAAGTTATATGAAAGAAATTCGGAATAAAAAGTGAAGGATGGTAAGATGGTTCGGTCCAGCAGGTGTTGTGAGGGACAAAGGCTCCCTTTGACTTTCGTTTCATTGATCAGCAGTCAGCAGAGCACCTGGCAAAGAAAAGCGGCAGCGCAGAGACCAGCTGAGAGCTGCTGCTGCCTGGGAGAGTGAAATCAGAGCTTCTCCATATGAAACCAATCCAGTCCATGCTTGAATTTCAAGTTGAATTCATATTAGAGGGGATTTTTTTTAGGTTTATCGTTACGGCATCTTTAAGCAAAGGTGTATCTGTCTTGAACTTCGACATCCAGTGTGCTAATAGTGAATATTGATGTCTAAAAAGTACATCTTGGCCTTTTTTAAAATCACGTTTCCTGTACTGCGTTCCTCTTGTCAACTGTCATACATTTTCTGCATTTGCTATGAAACGAGGAGCTCTTTGTTCTTTCAACAAGTTTTGTAAACTGTCCAACATGAGTTTGCCAAAAAAATCCTGCGAACCATTAAATTTGGTGAATGTTTCCAGAAAGATTTTCAATCTTGGATCATTCAGTTGGATTAGTGGCTTTCAAGAAAGTTTTTAAGTCCAGATGCCATGACTTAACTTTCAGACAATGTCACCTGGATGAATGAGAACCTTCATTCATATTTTATATTTGAGACAGTTGTAACTCTAGCAAAAAAAAAAAAAAGAGCGCTTACTTTCTTTCGTATGTATTTACATTTAAAAAACCCGAGAGAACTAAGTAGAATCTGTTTGACCACATAGTCAAATAATTTATTGCTTAGAGCCCAATCTTAAAACCAATGATATCACTTATAAAAGCTTTGTAACAAAGTAAAACACAAAGAAATGTTTTGACCATAATCAAATATTTGCCCATAAGGTATCATCAGATAAAATGTGATAGTAATCCTTTTTTTTTTTATTTGTTGATTTTAAAAAAAAATCCGTAAACAGAATGTTTTTTATGCTAATTCCTGTATAAGGTCAGAGGGCATGAGCTATTTAACACACACACAAGGGGAATGCAAAAAAGGAGTCCAGATTTATGGGGAGATGAGACACAGAGGAGGGACAGATTGTCCTGCTGCTGCAGATGGTATTTTTCTCTCTCTGTTGGTTTAAATGCCAGAGCAAAAACAGAGCATTTTCAAAAACCCTAAAATATGCTTATATCTCAAAGACATTTCTCATTCAAACATGTTTTATGTATTATTGATTAAAGTATCAGATTTAAAATACTAAAATTATTAGTAGTGCTGTCAATGGATTAAAAATGTATCAGATTAATCACATTTTTCAATTGTGATTAATCACAATTTATCACAATGTTTGTCTAGGTACATTTTATATGGCAATGAAGAAAAACAGACCAGAGAGAAAATGCCTCCCTTCATTTATCTTGTCTGAAATGCTTAAATTGATAAAGTGTTAACTCAGAAGTTAATGTGTGTGCACAAAACACATCAGCAGTAAGATAAAGAGAACTGTAAAGACTTTAACGTCTGCAGTATTACTGCAAGAAAACAAAGATGCTGATATACAGCTATAAGAAACACACATTGTGCTTCTCAAAAATTACTCAAATCTGATTGGCTGCTGGGTGTGCCAGAGAAAGTTCCAGTCATAAAGTTTTATGTGTGCAGACTTCTTCAAAACAGACTTTTCTTTCATGATCTGGACAAAAAACAAGCAGGAAGAGTTGAACTTTCTCTCTGAACTGATGCTTTAGTGAACCTATTGTGACGATCTGCATATATATCACTTTCCTTTGCCTAAGGCTCAGCGACGCATTGACTTGTTACCAAGTCAATGTGGTATTACGTCAACGAGCCGTATTACGCATCAAACAGTCCGCCTTTTGTGAAAAAACGAATGATACCTAAAATATAACAAGAATAAAGTCCTAAAAGTCGATAGAATATTTATTTCCTTTGTAATTGACCATGTTATTAGCTGATGAGGTGTGCTTTTTAAGAAATTGATGCACGCCGCGAAACCCTGAACAGTCAGAAGACAGTTGTTTTGCGAAGTGTAATTAATTTGCGATAGTAAAAATGAACGCGTTCATTGTTTTTTTACGTTGACAGACCTACCTATTTATTATGTTCTAACTCAATCAGTTTAACAAATGCAGTGCTACAACTTTGTTCTAAAAAACATCATAACTCAATGGCTTTGTTGAAGAAAAACTGTCTCTACATATTGTAAAACAATGTGGGCACATTGACAGGACACCCTCCTTGTCAAATATTGACATTTCTATAATTCATACACATCTAAGCTAAAACAGAATCTAATAAAACATTTTTTGATGTGCTTTTGTTTTTATTTATCTGCTGGAAGATTTGAATTATATCGATGTGTTTTTGATGTAATGATCACCTTGGTTTGAAGCATGACAAAAATCGACTAAATGCCTCTGTGATTCCAGTAAGTACTGGGCCATCTTGAGAAAGTTGATCTGGGTTCACTTGCTAATGAACTCTGGTGCAATTCACTTACTGTGTTTGCACTGTAGGGTGCACCAAAATTTAAGATGTGCCGTCAACTTCTTCTTCTTCTTTTCCTTTCAGCTTTGACATCAGCAAACACAACTAGAATTAGTCCATTTGTTTGACGCTCCTTAATATAAGGTGCACTTTCTATTTCAAAAAATACTTATTTATACGGCTTTAAAGTATGCCTTATAGTTCGGCAAATAAAGTAAATGTGAATGCATCCTTGTCTTTCCACGGTATTCAGCCAAAGGAAGAACAAAACATACACAAATGAGCATCCACATTTAAAGAAGTGTGAATCACTAAAAAGTTGGAAAATGACTCATGGCTAAATGCAGTGGGGTTAAAAAAAGACATCTTTAACAGGCTATGATAATCAGATGAGTAACTTGGATGGTCTTTATCCTTAGCTGGCAGTTGCTTAGATTGCTGTTGCTTAGAATGTCACAGTCGAAAGCAAACTGAACTAAATTAAGGTGTTGAATTTACCAGAAATTCTTCACTGTGGAACGGCATGCATCTCAGTCTATCCCAGTATAAAAGCAACATCTGATACCTCCAATTTGCTTTGTTCTGTGCTGATATTGAGACAGCTGGTTCTGAGAATGAGTAAAACAAGTTCATTATCCACAGCTTTCTTCCTGTTTCTTCGGCGTTCTTTTTTTTTTATACTTGTTTTTGCTAAGCAGTACTTGATGCAATCAAATATTTTACTAGGAGACAAGACAAAGTTCTAAGCCACGGATTACCGATATCTTTAACTATAAAGTAAATATCACATTTATTGGTGCATTTTGTTGGAGAGCACATTTTTTTGAAAACACCGAAGTAAAGGCAATTATAATAGGAACAGAAGTCTTACGAGCTGCTTGGCTGTTCAACCAAAACATTCAATTATTAAAAAATATATTCATTTTTGTTATTAACACGTTTATATTGGAGAAAAATAATTTATATGCACGACTTTTTTTTAAATGATCGCTGTTAGCTTATAAGGAAATTCTATTATTAAATGTGCTGGAAAAAACACTCAATAAAAACTCATTTTTTATTTGAGGGCATTCAAATCCTAAACAAAGAGTTGATTTGGAAATTACTTATTAAAATGCATAGACATATTTCATGTTTGTGGAGCTGGACATAAAAGCTGTGTTGTGGACCGACTCGAGTTTCCGTTTTCTGATCTTTGTGGGAGGAAAGGCTGAAGTGGAGTGGTGGAATTTGCATTTGGAGGCTGGAGCTTGGAGCGCATACAGCTAAAGAAGCCATCAATGCATAAAGTGCAACGGGCCATCTTTAAGCTGGAGCAGCAGAACAAATCCATCAAAGGGATTATCAGAACATCCCTGGCCAAAGACATCCACTTTTACCAGACTTACAGGCAGAAAAAAAATCTTGGAAACCTGGAACAGCTTGTGACCCGACTACATCCGTGATGTGCTGCAATGGCATGCAGTGCATGTCTTGGGTAACTCCGAGTGGTAATTATTGATGAGGAGCTGAAGGATATCTTAAGTGTATTGGAAAATACTGTCTGCTCAGGTTGAGCGAAATGTACAGACAAACAGTGAGCCAGAGCGTCCATTTCAAATAAAAAGGCACAATCAAACAATAGCAGATAATTACGATTCAAGTTAATTATTGGGGCATATCTATTTAAGAAAGTTGAAACAATTTTTATGTTTTCACTCGATATTATTCACAGTCAGTTAAGTTCAAAGTGTCCAATAAGAAAACTCTAATAACCCACCAGTCTATGAGCTTTTAAACGCATCATGTACGCACAAACCATGAAACGAGTTGCACAACCCCTCGTGCACTTGGAACTCTGTTATGTGTGTAAAAGAGGTTTTGCGTGCGTCAGGCGATTGGTGCATACTATTTAAAGATTTGTATGTGTAGGAGCCGCTTTGAATTCATAGTTGGTTTTGGTCTGCTTGAATTTCAAGTTGTGTTTGAATACATTGTAATTCGTTTTTTCATTTACATGTACATGTGAAAACAAGTATTACACAGACACATCCATAATTACACACAAATGGGCAGAAAAAAGTTTTGAAAAAGTGAAAGAAAAGTGTTTTGAGACTATTTTTCTGCATAAGTAGTTGCTAGTCTAAAAACAAATACTGTCAAAAACTGGTCAGGTGACAACTTTGATGTGCAATGTTTAGAATGCAAAATAAGAAAGTATTTGTTTTAAAATCACCGACTCGTGTTGTGCTGTGTTACCCAATGGCTAAGGGTAACACGCACAACTTATGGCTCCTCTGCTCAAATGTTTGATTTCGGTTGGGGGGTGGGGTTGTGTCAGTGGTCGACCGCCCTTCCACTGAACCACGGACGCCCCATATTAGTAATTGGTACTTTAATATTGTAGTCGATACCAGAATTGGTGATGTACAGTTTCTAGTTTTTGAAGCCTTGCTATCAATTCTTCCATCACTACTGGGATCGCTTTTTAAAACAGATCAAAAGATGATTGGATTGGGTCTTTAAGCTCTTAGGATGTGACGTCCACATGTGTGGACATCACATTATGAGTTATATGACCTCCGTATTCGATTCTGCTGAACTGGAACTCTGGACGATGTGTGTAGAGGGTAAGCTCAGATATTAGCTCAGAGCTTAAGAGGTTAAGCAGAACATGCTTATTTTTCACAAATAATGTTACTTTTAAATCTTTTGGTACTTTATTGGGCTTAAGAATAGTTTTAACCCAATGGCTTATTGGAAGAAAAATGAACAGACACTGATTTAGAAAACCTTAAAAGATAAATTATAAATTATTCATTGTCTGGTGCTTTGAATGGACCTTGGTGAAATCAAATTTGTTTTTATGAAAAATATGAAAAGCCCCCCCGGGTGTGTAATAGTTTTAAAAACCATCTCAATAAATTGCATCCTGTGAGGTAAATTTGGCCAAAAAAAAAGCATCAAAAGCTGAGATGAAGCACATACTTCATCTCAAAAAAGCAGCAGGCATCATTTATTTGGTTAGGTAATTATGAAAAGTATAATTTATTAATGCAAACCACAGAGCAGCTGTTTAATAACTCATATCTTAAGCACTTTTTTTACATAATAAAATAAAATAAAAAGTTGTAATTTGTTTTCCACATCCAAGAAACCTAATTAACTCTGCAGACATTGAAACGACAAACATATAAATCTTAAATTTGTGATCGATTTACCAATTAATTTTCTCCAAAAAAAGCCAATTTCTTAGTTATTAAAGTCCAAACAATCATATATAGTGTAATTACAGCAATTATTCAACAGCTGTATGACAAAACACTTTTATCACAAATGCCTAGGAGTACCTATACGTTTTTCTCTCAAAAAACAGATAAAAATAAGAAAACATTATTTAGCTGTTGAAGGTTTTGATTTAAACCAACAAGTTGTAGTTTGGAGCAGCAGAAAGCCTTTAAAGCTGATGCATGAAGATCCAACAAGGTCATAAAAGCAAAATACTCCATTGAGGGGTATTACAGTAAAAAAGAAAGCACTTCTTAATATTTACTTCTAATTGACTAATAGAAGCAGCAGCATGTTTTCTATAAATGATGGTAATGGGAGGCTAAGGAGTTTTAAGTCCCTCACGCTGATCCATTAACATACAACCCGTTTGCTGCCCCAGACATTTGAAAAATCTCCATTCAGTGCAAAACTACAATATCTATTAAAATGCACTGATGTCTGGTTGATAATATAAAAAGTGAAGAAAAGCCTAAAAGACCAAGTTTTTCCAGATGTTTTAGTTTTTTCTTAGCATAGAAATGGATTTCATTTTGTTGAAAACAAAACATTTTTTTTTGAACGAGGACCTGCTCCGTTTCATTGCTCCATCTGTGGATTAAACGCCTCAGTCACATGCACCCACACGTTTATGGGGGCGTTTATGGCCATAGACAGGAGTGGCTGCAGCTGAAATAGTGCGCAGGTGTGTATTGAGGCTTTTACGGCCACTACAAGGGTCATCATGACAATGGGGCGTACCATTGTCATGCATTTGATAAGTGCATCGTGAAGTATTCGTAAGGATAATGTAAGTTGAGCATAGTTATAGTGTACGGTGGTGAGTACTGGCCCCTTACTGACCACATGTGTATGCTGCATACATGGGGTATCCAGGTAATTCTTATCTACTATACTCTGATAGCCTTATATCCAAAATTCCAACAGTAAAGCTGAAGTGCACACTTATCACTTAATAAGCACTATGATGCTCCTTGTGCCGGATTTGGGAGGCTTTGAAAACAATTTAAATCCATATGGCGTCTTACCTACTTCACCTTTACCCTTAAGCGTTCCTTAGGTGTCTCCCACGGCATGCCTCCAAAAATAATGTGTATGAAATATTTTGGCTCTTACTGCTCACCGAGCGATCTACAACCATGATATTTTACGCAGTACTTTTCCCGCAGACAGATCGTGTCCACCCGTAAGGGCAGTTGTGACCAAGAAACCACACATATGAATACAGTAAAGCTTAAAGATTTTTGTTAATCTTCACTTTTACTTAAGAAAAAAACATTTCAGCAATAAATCTAATTAGCTTTTAATGACGGAATAGTTCAGTCCAGGACAATAGAATCAACATCCACACAAATGTCTCTTCATTCAGTTCTGCTTCCCACCTGGAACTCCACTGTCACCCAGAAACAGGGCTGTTTTGGATCGACCACACAGGTGCCGTGTTATTAATGCCATGTGTGAAAGATCATCAATGGAACAACGTCTTTTGAAGCATTTTAATTGAAGCTAAATTATTTTCTATTATGGACTCAGGCACAGCCAGGAGCAGGTTTGGAGTGCAGTCGTGACTTACATTACATTCACAAGCCTATCAAGTCAAATGCATGATGCCTAAAAAATATATACTTTTTTTGTTTGTTTTTCCTTTTTTTCTCCTTATGCTATTCATCATTGCATGTCAGTTTCATTTGTTTTCCCAAACAGTGTAAGTTTTAGGTGTAGGTGTTAGTGTACACAAAATCAAGTCTTTGTTTCTATACAAACAGCTTTACTTTATAATCGCATTCTGCTTCATTTTTTGCAATAAGATCAAAATACTCTTACTTTTTTAAAATTTTCATGATTGTGATGTGATTAAACTTCAGCATTGCAGTAACAGTAAATCCCGAAGTTGTAGATACATTTTCCTTGTTTTTCAAGACCAAATACTGACACACATCAGATCAGTCAAGAATGTCGAATAATGCAACGATCCTAAAGAAAAAATAAATCTCCTGTTACAAAAAAAAAAAAAAAAAAAGGTGAAAGAAACCATTTCTGCACTGCATCAAACACTTCCTCTTTTACCCTGCTCTGCTTCCTGGCATTTTCACAACAATTTTCACCCTGAGTCATGTCTTTGAGGGAACTCTAAAGGCTTAGTGGAGCTGAAACTGAAGATGCTGAAGCTGTTCTTTCAGTGGTTTTAAACCACTTGGGTTTGACTGGTCAGTGTGGACTGCAACATTATATTAAACTGTCACAGCACAGAACCTTCGAGCAGGGATAGGCGAGTGCACACAAGTATATGAAGGATAAACACATTAAAAAAATATATATATAAGTTGACCAATTAGTTGAAAAGGCAGCAAAAATAGCATCCATGTTCCTGTATGACAAACCCTAGCCTTAGTGACATGCACTCGTATGGGTCTTGCGGATTTCGAGCTAAGTGTATGGTGAAGTATTCGTAAAGCAAATGTAATTTGGACAGTGGTTGCTGTTGTTCAGTGCCTTTATGACACACTCTAGTCGTGAGTAAGCTGCTGGTTCTGACCCCATGGGGTGTGCACACGATATGTAGGTGCCTGTGGGACGCCTGTAGGATGCCAAAACATACTATGCTCTGACAATTTTTTTAACATCGAGCCTACATGCACGGAGCGTGCACTTGTCATGTGTGCATGTTCTTTGCGCAATGTGCAGGATATGGGGGGAGTTTGAAAAAAAAAGTCAAATCCATACGACACGCCGTTGTCTCACTTACCACACCGTACTTATTCTTAGGCGTTGTACAACCTGTTGCTCGCTGCGTGCCCGTAGAAAAAAAAAATGTATGAACATTTTCGCTCCACGGGTTCACCGAGCTGTCTACAATGTTGATATTTTTCGTGGCCATCTGTGTGCCCAGTTCAGATTTGCTTTTTTTTTTTTTTTGCCGGCAGACAGCCCGCATCCACCTGTAAGGGCAGTTGCGATTAAAGCCAAATACAATACCTTAATTATCCAGGTGGAGAACATCAAAGTTGATGGTAAAATACAGTCAACTTTTACTCCCATATATAATCCCTAATGATGCCAAAATGATCGATATGGGTGCACTCTGTCTTTAATCAAAATTGTGAATTAAAGGTTAACACAAACCCACAAGTATTTTGACATAACAGTGACCATTAACTTCAGTTGCTTCTGTCCAGGGTAGAAGTAGAAGGGACGCCTCATTACCTTTCAAACCATGTCTGCTCAAACCCACAGGATCAGCAGCGTTATTAATAATTTTCTTTTGCTTGTCTAATAACTGAATGTGTGGCTCCTTTTTCAGCCACCCTGACAGGTGATCTACGCTTTAAAGCTGTCCTCATCTATTCATGAGGGCAAAGCTGCTCAAGCACAAGAGATGAAACACGCGTTCACTCTGCAGCAGCAAAGCTGATGATCTTAGGGGTCCAGAAGATTTTTCCTGCGGTGGTGGGGGGTTGCCAGTAAAAGAATTACCATGTGTCACTGTGCTATCAGCTCTGACTTTCGACATTCATTACGTCAGTTTTAACAATTTGCATCTGAATCTATTATCATTTTAAATATTTTGTCTATTCAGTGACCACGTCAGTAGTTTCCCCAAAACCTTCATATTTCAAAGTCACAAATCTTTAAACTTTCAACATAAAGTGTTGCATTTGTGATGTCAAACTAAAGATTTGAAAAAATCTGAACAGCATAGATCTATTTTGCAAGGAATAAGTCATATTCAAGAGCATCATTTAAGCCTCTTAAGTGACTGTTGGATATTTCACACGTTTCACAAAATGTTTCCTGTACAGTTGATCAGAAATTCACCTGTGAGTTGTTAGTGAGATTGTTGGGAGTGAGCCTGCACACATTTCTCATCATCCCTTTGATGACACTCTCCTGCTAGCTTACAGCCCCTCAAAACCCCAAGCTAACATTACCGGTGCAGCAAAAATGGAGAGCAATACTGAAGCTATCCAGCCTGTACAGTTTTGAGCCAGATATCAGCTCAGATGAGGAAAACAAAGACATACATGCATCTATTAGTCTGCATGTGGATGCATCAGAATGCAGCAGAGCAGGGAGCTTGTAGCCTGCAGATTGTAGCTTGTGCATTCCAACTACAAGCTTTTTCAAACAGTTTTTTTGTCTGCTCCTGATTCTAATGATTTGATGAAATCTAAGCGGGATTCTTTTTATAAATGGCTTCTATCATGAGAAAAATGCTACAAGAACAGTTTAAAACACAGTTTTTATTGGAGTGGGTCCTTAAAGCTAATTGTCTGTAAAAAGGACATGTAGAAACACTGGCACTTGTCCCACCATAGATGGCGGCTTTCTAAAATCTCTTCAGAGCAAAGAAAAAAAAAAAAACAGAAGGAAAAGTCAAAGTCCCATTAGCTGTCACACTTCTTAGGTGTGTGAAATGTGTGCTTTACATTTGAACCCATCCCCTGGGGAAGCAGTGAGGTACAGATACACTTGTGCTATGGAACCAGTTTGGTGATTTAACCCCCAAATCCAACACTTAATGCTGAGTTTCAACCAGAGAGGCATTGGGTCCCATTTTTAAAGTTGTGTGTATGACTTAGACGTGGATGCAGAGCAAAAAGGTTCTGGTACAAATCCCAGCTAGGTATTCCTTTGGGGCGTTTCCATGTTGTCTTCGTGAATGCATGGGATTTCTCCTGATACTCTGGCATCCTCCCACAGTCAAAAAGCACATCTGATAGGTTAATTAGCAGCTAAAAATGATTCCCCTTTATTAAAAGCTGTTAGCATGTGCAGTTGACTCTGGGTGGCTTGATAACTATAATTGACTTTTCCTGCTATGCTCGGCCGATATCAGAACTGTGCCAAAATTATCCTGTATCCCTAGTTGGCAAGTATTAGACAAAAACAAAACAAAAAACAAAACAATCAAATATGAAGTCATGCAAAAATAAATCCACTTAATCAATCATAATCCATTTTAAGTTACAGGAATTGTTTCAATACACCTAGTGCAAATCTGTTAATGAGTAATTTTCTACAATCTCATAAGATCCAATAAACATTCAGGTTTCCTTTTGTTAGATTGTTAAGTGAAAACTCCTGACAGCCTAATTGGGTAGGAGGTAGCAGGGGTTTTGTAGGCACATCTTGTAAAGCTCCTTCAGATTAATATCTCTTGATTCTTAAAAATATATATGAAAAACATTCATTTTCTGCCTTGAATCCATTTACGATATTGTTTCTAGAAATCTGAAAATATCAGGCTATTCTCAAACATGCAGTGATTACTAAGGAAATCCAACTAACTTGTTTACCTCAAGTAATCAAGTTGTCTTTAGTGATTAAAAAGACAAAATCCTCTTATGAAAATGGGTGCGTCCATATCCCAGCTGAACAGTGAATGTTTTATTAGGCTGAAGGTTGAGGCACTTCAGGGAAATACATTTGAGGTGGTTTTGTCGTCTAAATTAGAGCGCTTCTCTTGGTGTTCCAAAGTGACATGCAACAAGAGAAATGTCTTCCTAGCCATGTATTTAATAGAGAACAGCTTCAAGCATCATTAACATATGTGTAATTGATAGATACATTAACTATGCTCAAACAACTCTCCAGCTCAGAGGCTTCATTCCTCATCTAGGGGTCATTACTTTCTGTTAGTTATTTCACTTTATAATCTATTTTTACAAGTGTGACCCAAATTAGACCCTTGCCATTCCTCTTCAGATATGTTTGTTCATGTTCTTAATGTACTGCTCTATGATAACTCCCAAAATTTGTGTTTTAATTGGATTACTTAGTGTCACCTTCTCTGAGGCTAAATCAGGGTGAGAGAATACAAACTACAATCCAATTTAATAAAGACTTGAGTAAACAGTCCTGCCATACCTTACCAGAGAGTAGGTTGTCAAATTAAAGCCTGAACCTGCCGACATGAAATGTTATTATTTTTCACGGTCAGGTATTTAAGATCATTCCACTCATCTTCCTGGAGACAAGCCCTTGTGTTTTCTCAATCCTTGTCATTTAACCCCGTGGTCCCCAACCCCCATGGTATGGCCCATTTGATAGGTGGTACCAGGCCACAGAGAAGAAAAAAAAAATACAACTTCCTTTTTTTTGTTTTATTTATAATCTGATTCTGAAGGAAGTTTTATTTTGAAAAACTGCCTACTGCTTACTCTTACAAAAGATTCTGCTAATAAAGTTGCTCAAATGGGGGATTTATGTTCATTAATATTTTAGAAAATACTAGTTTATTAACATTTTGTTTTTTCCTTGTTTGTTTTATATTTATTCCTCTCACTGTAACAGTGGGTTGAGGCTGAAGTTCTGATTTTTTTAGCTTCCATTTTGACAGTCATGGGACAGAAAATTGATTTCACATTTTGATGGTTCCTTCGGGCGCACAAAAAAAAAAAAAATAATAAACCACCTGCAGATGTTTTACAGAGGATGAAGATGAACCTCATCCTCCAACATTATGGGAAAGTAGAGGCTAAAAATAAAAATCAGACTCAATATCTTAACGTGTACTCACACCGAATGCGTTTCATGCAGCCAATTCGCGTGGCCCGCCCCTCCTTCGCTGAGCAGAGAATTCGCGGCTTGCTGCGTGGCCAAAAATGTGTTCCCTGCTCGCCACCTCGTTCGTGTTTGGGAGGAGCTACCAACTAATATTTTTGGCCCGGTCTCTACATGGAGCTAGCAGCTAATGTTTTTTACCTCATTACTACTCAGAGTGGCATCTGTTAATCTCATTTACAATGTATGGGAAACACAGATGATTTTTAGAGATCAGGTTTATTTATGTTAAAGAGCTCTACAAAAACGTCTCCATGTTTGGGTTCATGAAAACATTTAGTCTCCTGGTTGACCCAGAGAGCTTCTCTCCTGCTGTTGTGTCTGATTGATGGTCGCTTCTGTGGTGTTTCCGTCTTTCTCTGACAGATTTCAAATGCTTACCCGAGAGGGCAAAAATAAAAACAAGAATAAAATGAGGGGACCTTTTTTTTTTATCATTGTCTCAATGAAAATAAGAAAACATCATAAAGTTCAGGAGGCCTGAGCAGCTTTCCCATCCAGCAGCGGTCCTCTGTCTGGCCCCGAGCTCCTCTCCCACGAGTCGGCATAGTGAGCGTGTCCACTACAGCTCCATAGGTCCTGTGACAGATTCTCTAGAGTGAATCCGCCTTTACCCAACAGTAACAGGGACGGAATCTGGAAACTCTGCTGCCCAGAAAGGGATACAGCGGGATAAGAAAATTAATGGAAGTTCAGGAGAACTATGAATCGATCCACCATATTGGATGTTTTCTCCCTGCTGTAACTGAAAACGTCACATGCCCGAAGTTGAGTCCCTGATTGGTTGAGGAGACGCAGCCACCTCCCCAGTTTTTTAAAAACCTCTGGCCAGCCATGGCGGCTTCTCAATTGGCGCTCCTCAATTGGCGCCGCTCAATTGGCGCTGCTCAATTGGCGCCGCTCAATTTTCAGACCTTCGCACAGCGTCGGCCACTCAATCCGTGCCACAGAACCTCAGTTCGTGTTTAAACCATTAACTGTACATTAAAATTGTTCGTCTCCGGTGTGTAAGCACGTTTACTTTTTAACTAGATGATAGGAAATGACTCACTTCGGAAACCAACCTCCAGACCTGCAACATTCCATACTTCCATGTTTATGACACATTTGGAAACAGAAGGTGGGAGTTTGCTTATGACTAACTGAAACCATTAAAATCAGTTGGGGTTTTGCAAATGGCTCCAATACAGAGCATCCCAGAAGAGTTGTAGAACTTTTCCACCCTACAAGCCATTGTGGGATTATATTTCTGTATTCATTTGGGAAATAGTATATTCTTAAATGGCACTTTACAAGTGTCTTAGAAGTCCCAAAATGCTTCCCATTCTCTCATTTACTCACACATCTTCACACACTGATGGCACTGGCACCAACCAATTACCACCAGAGGCAATATGGGGCTCAGTTTCTTGCCCAAGGAATCATCAACACATGGGTGGGCAGGGTGGTAGCCAAACCTGCGATTTCACAATCAGTGGTCGACTGAACAATTCATCAAAATTTTACAATTTGTGACTGCCGTTCTTATTACTGTAGAATGGAAAAAAAGTGATTCTTCTGACAAGACAAAAGTCCTTTTGACTAAGAACTTACTTGTGATAAAACAAGTGAAAACAATGTACCTGCATCTGTTTTGGTTCTGTAATATTAATGGAAAGCTTTTATTTTTTAAAAAGTGTGACTTTAAGTTAAATAGTACTTGACACCATACCTTTTTTGCTGAATCGTCTCAGATGATTATTATAATATATATATATATATATATATATATATATATATATATATATATATATATATATATATATATACATCTTATAATATATTATTATATTATTTAACTTCATAATAGTTCTATTAAGGGCTTCATGGTGGTGCAGTGGTTAGCACTCTCACCTCACAATGGAAAGTTCCTTGTTTAGATTCCGGCTGGGTCCTTTCTGTGTGGAATTTGCATGTTTTCATGTTCATTCATTAGCTTGTCTTTGCCCACCAGCAGCTGGGGTGGCTCCAGCAACCCCGCGATTCCAAAAGAGATTCAGCAGGTTGTGAAGATGGATGAATGTATGAATGAATGGATGGATGGATGGATGGATGGATGAATGGATGGATGGATGGTCCCACCATAAATATACTATCCTGTTTGTGTTTTTTTTAAATGTATTTATGACAACATAAATATTTTACAACTTTGTGTCCAACTTAGACTTCAAACTTATTTGATTTAAATCAGAAAATGTGCTAAAGAATTATGTTTTTTCTTTTTTTTTTTTTTTACTGCTGCGATAATTTATTAAGTGTAGTAATGGTGATTATCTTTGTTCTAAAGCAGGAGAGTGGAGTTTACTTAAAGGTTTGGAAAAGTTGACAACAGGATGTAATAAGGTAGTTAAAGGGACGACTTTTCCATTTATTTAGCCTCTTGGGTTCCTTCTTTTTCCAAATGAATTGTAATTATCTGCTTTGTGACTAATGGAATGGCGCTTCCACAAGGTTTGAGAAAACCTCTAAAGATGTGTACGAAAAAGAACTGAGCAGTACATGGCAAAGTGGGGGAAAGGCGCAGGCTGATAACATATTATTCAAATCAATGAGTGAAAAGTACAGCTGAGCGTTAAAGTTACAGCCACATCTCAGGTTGTCCTCAAATGTCACCTTTCTATTCTCATTAGGCATTCGTTTTGCGGGTAATAAGTACTTTGTCATTCCACTAGCTGTGAAATCGCATTGGCATTTCACTCAGTATCTCTCATTTCATTCAGCATTCTTTCAAAGCTGCGCTTGGCTCTGTCTCCTTCTTCACAGCCATGCCATTTTAACTTTGTCACCCAGGAAATAGATTGGCCAGTCAGGGCAAAAATTAAACTGCCAAATCAATTAGGAATCCTCAGAGGTATCTTCTCAATTTTAGTCTTGTTCACTGTGACCTTTTCTACTCTTGTCTGTTTCCATCTGCCATTTATTCCCTTCTTATATACTGACCCACAAGGGAAGACAGTTGCAAGAAGTAGACTGAAAGTGAATGGATGGTTTGTTTGTGGGTCAAAAGGAAATCAAAATAAAGTCTGCAATGCTATGCAATTTTTTTTTAAAATAAGTATCTGTGTAAAGCAACTTTACACTTTGTCCTAATCACCATGTGTAGAGCAGACTGATGCCACATTCATGCTAGCCTGGAAAATGTGTGAATCTGTCACAGGAACTATGGAGCTGTAGTGGACACCATACACAAAACATGCTTTCAAAAACCCATGTTCAGCGTGTTCTTAAACAGATCACATATGTCCAGTGTGTATGCAGCTTCAAGGTGACAGTGAATGAATTGAAGGGATATTCAACCATGGAATGTTGCCAATATCTGACATTCCAAGATTTCCAAACACTTGCAAGTTGAGATTGATGTTTGAGATCCAAAATTTTGTTTTCACTTGATTTAAATGGTTCAAAAACATTTTTTTTTAGCAAGAACAAAAAGATGAAATCATTTTAAACCACAAAGGGAGGCAAACTTATAGTAAACCTTATCAGCATGTGATACTTGACAAAAAAGAAGTTGATATATTTCTCTTTTTGTACATTTTATTTTAGCGTTTGTCTAAAGTTTGAGTTTAAAAGAAGTCGCTTTTTTTTTTTTTTTGGTTTCTGCTCTTTACCCTCTGCAGGGATGACTTGCATTTTTTTGTTTTGTTTTGTTTTCCACCATTTAGCAGCCATTGGGCAACTAAGGGACAAGAATAATACAAAAAGCATTAATGCAATGACAAATAAATAGAAACACAAGCCATTATAATTTCATTTTTTTTTGGTTGGAGTATAATGGAGAAAAAAAATACATTAAAGTCTTACTCTGATCATCTTTTAATATAGTGTCCTTATAGTAGTTCTTTTTAATGCCACTTTTAGCTAAGCTCTAAAAATGTGTCGTTTTCTAGGTCATAATTTCTGCAACATATAAAAATGCTACAAGAACATGCTAAAAACCCCAAATATACAATTTTCATTTGAGTTGGTCTTTAATGTTAATTATTTAATGATAAACTAGATTTGTTGCTCATAACACACCAATCGATTACAACAGAAAAAATACAATATTTGATTCTATTTTTCCCTACTACGGTATCCATATCTAATATGTTTTATGTTAATAAACAAACCTGATTTTATATAAATATTTTTAATTATAATTTGGGATCGAAATGCCCCATTTTTTATGGGGAGATACTGAATCACAAACACATTGACTACAGTTGTAAGCAGAAACCTTGTAGCGACTCTGCATTTTTTCTTTTGCAGGAAAATTACATGCTGACATTGTGATGCATGCGTGAGTAAAGAACTATTTATCTAAGTGCAGCAATTTGGCTGAAATGTGAATGGAGTTGAAAGCACTCCAGCAGCCAAAGGGCTGTGTGTAATTTGTGGCACCTTGCGCCGCTGGTTTCTGATGCTGCAGAGGGAGTCAAGTGCATTTCTGAGGGTGTCTGCACCACTGCGTACAAGAAGTGTCTGGGGAAAAAAAGTGGAACTTTAATTTCTTTAATGATAAGCTTGAATCAAAGGAACACAAATATCAAATAAAGGATCATTCTTTTAGCTAACTATTGTATGATTCAATTTTTGTGAAGATCATCCATTTCAGTGAACGCCATCACTTGGTTTCTAAAGACACTCTGAGGAAAAAGGTATTTTTGGTGATTTAAACATGTTCGTGTGGCATTTTTACAATAATAGAGGACATATATATAAAATAAAATGCTTAAAATTGTACTTTTTTAATTCAAAACATTTTAAATCAGGAGCACACTCAAAAATGCAGTTGGAAAAAACTTGTAGTAAAGGCTACTATGGCAAGCAACAAACTCCATGCTCCACTCTCTTCTTATGTATTCACTTGGAGACATGTAATCCATGGAAGTTTATGTTTTCCTCATCTAAGCTGGCAACTGGCTCAAAACTGTACAGCTGGATAGCTCACTGGTTGCACTGGTAATATCATGCTTGGGGTGTGAGGGGCTGTTAGCTCGTCTGACAGTGTGTAACAGACGGTCGGTGGGAAGTAGGGGTGGGCTTGCTCAGTCTCTGCCAAAACTCAGAGGCAAATTTCTAATGAACTACTGCTGCTCTATAGAAACTATGTCCTAGAAAATGACAGTTTTTTGTTTTTTTTTGGCTAATCATATTTAAAAGAATCGGTGTGGGGCTTCTTTTTTTTTAAAAAGCTGGCATGTCAAATGCTTACTGCCCTTCACCAGCCAGAGTAATAGAGTAATTGAGTTGAAATCAACCAACTTCATGTTTTCCACATGCATAATTGCATCCTTTACAGGTAATTAACACAGTTTCTTGTCATAAACCACTGGGCTATGAAGGGATTAGTGTTTGCATTTGAATGGGACCCCTGTCAGCTGTGGGGTACAATTAGTGTTAACAACTGAGCTCAGACCCAAAATCTCTTCAAGTGGGAGTGACTGAGCATTGTAATTAGGAAGCACTTTGCGAGGCTCTTCGCTGTGCTTTATGTACTCTTCACCCACTGTGGCCTCACTTTGTTCTTAAGATTGGACAACGCTGTTCCCGCGGGCCTCTGCAAGAAAAGAAATCCGATTTGCGATGCACGCAACATTCACAACTCATTACTGAATATGATGAAGTTATCCTGGCAGTAATGAATTCCAAAGACACCAAACACATCCATCAAAATTGGAGACGTGTCATTGAGTATCAATACAACGCCACTGTGGAGGGGCTTATCCCTTCACTGCACTGCCCTCAGGGCTCGATGTGTATTTTGGAAGATAAATAATTTTGAGTGACAGAGTAAAAAACAAGATAGTTCTGTCTCCTGGCCTGATTCAATCTTTCCCTTTGGTTTTCTGTTCAGCAATGCGTATAGTGCAGTTTTTACTTGTGAAAATGCTTTGGCGGTGCTTAATCTTTTTTGGGGGGGGTAAGTTGGTCAATAATTCTTTGTACCACCCCTTTCAATACAAGAGCCATCATTGAAGCAGACTGCATGAAACGGAGTTTAAAGCACCTTTGTGTCTTTCCTTGGTACATGTTCCAAGCAAACTTTTTTTTTTGTCTGCTTGGTGTCCAATTCAAATATTCAATAAAATTCAGCAAACAATTATATAAGAGAGCACTATTGTGTAGAGCTAACTACTAAAATTAGGTCCACACCGCCTTCAGCAACAAGTTTCAACCGACCACTTTCACTTTCAATGAATAGTCTATATAAACACACGTTTTCGGCTTCTGCCTTCAAAACTCACATTCACACATTGATACACATTTTAAAGACCCTTTTTGAGCTCTACATCCAAACAACATGTCTGATTGCATGCTTAAAGTTAAACCAGGTCAAACTTTGATCAGTTATAGAGTCACAACAACAGACATGTCAAAAGTCTAGCTTTTGTTGACTCCATGACTGACATCACAAAAGACACAATCACAATCTTTCCTAGTAGTTACAATAATCTAACACACATCAGCTTTGCAAGTTTGCTTTTGTATTTTTTTGGGATAAACTTTGTCTGCTTTTTGCTCCCATTATCAACAGTGTCTGCACAAAATATGTATATTTTTATCAACACATCTAAGCATCTTAACATATAATGTTAAGCATTGTTTAATCGTTCCTATTTCTTAAAAAAAAAAAAAAAAAGAGTCTCCTAAATCAGGGCTTCTCTATCCTGATCCAGCCTTGCCTGTTTTCCTTGTTTCCTGGTCCATCACACCTGAATTAAATGGCTGTGACTCAATATCAGGCCTCAGCAAACCTTAATCAGGTGTGTTGAGTAGGGGACCACTAAAAACCTGCAGAGCAGCTCCAATAGAACCACTGTTTCAAAGTTCTTGAAGAATCCCTACTTTATAAATTCATTAAATCATTAGAAAGGTGTTTTTCAAAACACCTGAGTTTTTTTAAGAAACAAAGAAAACAATATTAAACAGCAAAACTGAACAAATCACCGGTGAGAGGTATGGATAACATCACAGGCTTTTTATTAAACATATGATGGATTGAAGGTCAGTAGTTTGGGAATGTGGGAGGAATGAAGCAGATTGATTTCCTCAGTAGAAAATCTGTTGTAGAAATCCATTCATCATTTTTTCATAAAGATTCTTTAGCTTGAAAAAGAAAACATCTACAAAAGCTTTACTGATTGTTTCATATTGTGTATAATTCTACTTTATTACTCATCAGGATATCTAGGTAGTGAGCTGAAGAAACTTTTTGAAATAATACAATCAAATTAACATTGAAATGTATTTCCCACAGGAGAGGAATCCCTCTTTTTTATTGCTGACTTCTTTGAATGTTGTTCAGAACACAAAAAGACAAACATAAGCAAAAGTCCATCTGCATTACCTCAGAAGAAATAAAAATAGACAAACATGTTCTAGGTCATGTTTATATTGGATGGATGGACTGACCACAGACACACAGTTACAGTCAGGCTACAATTTTGTATTTGTCAATGGGGGCGGAAAGGAGACAGCACAACGTTTTGGCTCAGTTGGCTGCATGCAGGACTCGCATGTGGGAACCCAGAGTTCATTGCCCAGGGGGCGCGATGCGCTTACTTCAGTGTCGGAAAAAAGACTTCATGCTACTGCCTAACTATGGAGCCACAAGGGGGCCCAAGTCTGGGGCTCCATGTGCCGATCCTGAGCCAGAATTAAATACAGGCTTGTGTCAAGAAGGCCAAAAATAAATGAATATACTCCCTGCCAAGCCATGTGTGCAAATCAGTGAAAGCTGATTTCAGAAAGCTGAAAGCTGTGGTGACCCCTGAAGGGACAATCTGAAAGGTGAACGACAACATCCCAGGATACCACAAAAATAAAGACAAAAAACCGCTGACAATCTCAAAAAACACAAATAACAAACTATCAAACAAAATATCAGCATTCAAATATAAACAGTGTTTACCAAACCTGTTATCCAAAAGTACCAAACAGTTTTGGGCTCAAAAACCAACTGAATCCTAAATGCTTACAGATGACACATTTTTCTGTGTGATCATATATATTCTGATGTATCCTTTTGTTCTCTATGGAAGCAAGTTAACTCTAAGAATATTGTATTCCAGATGTCTTCATTCAAACTAATTTATAAATCTGAATTCACGAAAAGATGAAAAAGTGAGCTTGAGCGTTTACTCATACCACATACGGATGGAATAATCATCAAACTTTAATGAAATAATGAGGGAAGATTTCAAGATCAAAAGCAGAAACCGCCCAGCTGCTAAAGCTGAGGCACCAACACCGCTTTCATCTGCTCACTCAGATGCAATCCAGACGTCTGTATGTGCAGACCGACACACACACAAACTCTCTTTAGAATATGTTTCAAACTCATATCACATAAGTAAAATATTAGCTGTTAATGAGGAAGGTTAACAAACATATGGAGACTGAAGGTATGGATTTTTCACTTTTTTAAAGTCCCACTCTAATCATCTTTTGATCTGTTGTAAAAGTATTTGCAGTGATCTTTTAGTTATGATTACACTGTTTGTAGCCAGAAAAAAAGTCTGTTGTTTTCTAGGCCATAGTTTCTGCAGTGCAGCAGTAGAAATTCCCCTTTGAGTAGTGGGCGAACCCATTGGTGCAGATCAACCTCACCCCAATTTCCTGTCCCCATCACAGAGTGGAGAAAATAAAGTCTGTTTCAATGTTGTTGTCTGCTCCTTATTCACAATGATTTGATTAAATAGAATACACAGAAATTGAGTTTTAAGCTAAAATGTCTTCATATGTCTTCCAAAATGCCGAAAGAACAAGTTGAAAACACCCAAAACAGTTTTCATTGGAGTTGATCTTTAAGTAGACTTTACATTGCCACATATCTTTCACATTTGTTGAAGAAGGTGATTTAATTTACCTCATCTCTCTTCTTTTTTGAAAACAGTATGCTTTTTTTTATTTCAAGATGTTTAAAAACCCCAATATTTCATTCCTAAATAATCACAATCAATGGTCTCTACCTCATTGCAATAATATTCATTTAAAATGCTTCAATTTGAACATGACACATCTCCAATTCAAAATAGAAAAATCTTCTGAGGGAAAATTTAAGAAAACTTTACGATCAATTTTCAAACTACAATGGCATTTCTACATTTTGCACTATCGTTCCAAAAATATGTTTTCTGTTTGCAACAGTGAAAAGATCCACTCATCCTTTCAATTGTTCCAATAATTGACATCTTCCTTCGATCTGGGGCCATGTTGTAAAAATAGAGGTGAAATCTGGGAAGTAGTACTACAGATGTTTTAAGGCTGTACAACTCATCACTACACACTTTATACACTTTTCAAGGTCAGCAGCCAATCAGGACGCAGAACTGTAAAAAGGAAAAAAAAAAAGGATGTAAAATTCCACTGAAAAAAATCTGCGAGATGAGACCATGAAATGTGCACCACAAAACATCGAGAAAGCACTGGTGGAGTCCCCGGATGTTTCCCCAATGGCTACATTGACACTTTTAACTGCAACATTACTTCTGGCTTCAACTTTTCTTTTTTGTTGACTATCAACAAATTTAAAATTCCCAGACAAAGCTCAGGTTATATCTTACAGTTTAAATATTTTACTACATAAATCAGCATGAAGCACTGACAGCAGGTTTTACAGATGAAGAAGCAGCAATTTACTTCTTGTAGCCAAAGTGCTCTAATGTAAAAAAAAAAAAGCCACTTTATAGTTTCTCAACCATTTAATTGACTTACCCCTTTTGTATTAGTTAATGATGAGGTAATTATTTATTCTACAAAGTCAGTGAGGCATGTCGGAGTAATACATTTGCTCAAACCGGGAGAAGTACATGCAGAATCAGGAGCTCTCTGCTCACTTACAAAGGGGGAAAAAATTGAGCCATTCAGGGATCAGCTCATTTGAAAGGAGGGACTGTTTTCAGTTTGTGATCTTGAAATTCAATTGACCTTCTTCCAAAATGTATACATAGAAAGTCTTTCTAGTATCAAAACATTCTATTTTATCCAATAAAAGTTCAAAGGTAACAATTACTTCGATGGGGTTGATTCTAGTTTGCACATTTCTATTTTTGTTGATTTGTGTGTTTTGGTGAGAAGCTGATAAAATGTTTGAGACCTCATTTACCTTCAAGGCAGAACTTAGAGGCTGATGTCTTACACAGATTTTTGTTTCTTTTTTTGAGCTGCAGATTATTTCTGTTTTCAAGCCTGCAGCTCTTTAGTATTTTAAACTACATAATGTAAAGATGCATTTCCATCCTTCAGTTATTTATTATTTTCTTCTGTCCGATTTTGCGAATTGGAAGGAGCCCTCTTTGTCTTTTTAAAGTCAGGAAAAAGATTATTCAGTCATCTCCTCGGGCAGCTGTCTTGTCATGATTTTCATAGCTCCAACTTTTCTCGTCTTGAACACAACCATCCTTCCTGCCTTTGAAAAAAAAGTATTTTCCTTCCAGTAAGTTAAACACTTTCAGAGGTGGAGTCCAGTGCTTGAACTTCTGCTTGATATGCAGATTTCTACAAAATTGCAATGCTGAGTCACGGCTCATACTTTACTTACACAATAAAGTACTAATTATTTAAAGCATCTGTAGTCGGGGAGGCCATGGTTCAGTTCTTTCCAATTAATACTTTTGTTTGAATCAGCATTTATGTACTGAGCGCTGGTGCAAAGATCACTATACAGGCAGACAATCGACATAATCAGTTAGGGCAGTCCACCTGACAGGTCTAGAGGCAGCATAGCACAAGTGATCTGCTTTGGTTGTATTTTTTCCTGCTCACCGCGACACAAGTGTCATGCCTCGGTCACAACTTCCCTTATGGGTGGATATGGGCTGGCTGTGTGTGAAAAATTGGCACATTTCCATAGGGTTCGAAGGTCCCTTGCACAAAATGCCAACATTGTAGACGACTCAGTGAGCTTGTAGAGCAAAAATGCTGTAGTGTGAGACAGGTCATAGTGAACACTTAAGCAACATATAAGTAAGAGGGAAGTAGCTGAGATGCGGGCATGTGGTACAGATCTTTTATTTTTGTCGGACAGGGCTCCTGTTAGTGCTGTTTAAGTGAACGGTGCGTGCTCATTGCATGTACCTTGCTACAGCCTAACTGCTAGAAATGAGGAAATCAGACAACCAGAGTATAGTTTTTGGGCACTTGCATATCACCCCTGCACATCCCGTGCATGCAGCATTTGCGCACAGTCCGTAAGAAGCCAGTGTGCATGCCTTACTAATGACTAGAGCGTGACATCAGGACATCATACGACATGCGTGTTACTTGGATTATCCGTACAAAGACATGGATACATTTATCTTGACAAACTACGTGCCACTTTTATGATGTCTCTTGAGGTGCAGACAGGAACCGTAAGACACAAGACCTGCCCTACCCTTAACATGTGACTACTTTGTCTGTGACCCTCCACAGGCCTGGACAAAACTTACAGCATTCGTATGGGTTAACGGCGCATACGGGCGCATGTGACTACAGCTTTAGCTAGAGCTAGCAAGGCATCCAAAGCCAAATGACTTTAAGAGGAAAGTGAAGGGGGATTTTTCCATTGACACTCAAGTGTGGCAAGGATTAAAATACCTGACCAAATCCAAAAACTCCTCCACAAGCCACAACATCTGTGAGTTAAACCTCTGCTTTCTGTGGGGAGCATGCTCACTTGATCCATGGAGGAGGTGATGCGAATGTGTGTTTTGACATGACAACTAATCCGATTGACTACTGCAGACACATGCCGCCCGCTCGCAATATAAAAAGCTTTTCACAGCAGGAGCCAACAAGAAAAAAGATATCCATATGATTACTGGATGACACACATCATATCAAGACATGACTCATGTTTGACCTTCTATGTGTTTTGATGATTTCTGGTCAAACTCAGTTTTCGTATTTGCCAACATCATGGTGTTTTTATTGGTTCTGTCTGTGCCTGTCAGCCAGGGTCAGGGCTTCTCTCATGAGATCAGACCCACCCAGGGTGGTCTTTGCTTGAGTTCAGTTCATATCACCATCATTTTTCTTCATGTGACATTAATTTAGCTTCAGCAACTCAATGAAGCTTTTTGATGCACAGTAATTGCAGAGCACATTTTACAAGAAGTCAATTTAAGATTTGCATGAAGAACGGCGGCGTGTCATGGTGGAGGAGTTTTGCAATAAAGAGACAAGCCAATGAAATTGAGATGCTCGTGAGCGGGCCCGGCTTTGGATCAGAAGGCACCCATGCGAGGGCATGAAACACAAATGGGAAAATAATGACACAGAAAGGAAAAAAAAAATTTGACGAAATTATCACAGACCCAAAACTTTATGAAGCTAGATTAAAGGCAAATAAAGTGGCTGTTCTCTCTGAAATAGGGTGCCTTCATTTTATTCAGCAGGTATGTTTGTATGTCTTGACATCAGATAAATGCCCTTCATAGTAGATAATGGATGTCAGCATTGTTAATTGATGTTGGACATTCATTATGTCACAATTATCTAGGCAGTGCAGGGTGACTAATGGGTTTGAACTCATACAACACTTTTTGTTCCCCATTACCTCTGAGGTAATGTGTTGGCTTGGATGGTACATTTCAAAATATTTGGAAGGTAAATGTGAAGAAGTAGAGCACATTCGTGTCACCAGCAGTCATAACAGAGTCATGTGCTAAAACAGCAAATTGTTCATTTTGGTATTGCTGTTATCCTCCCACACAGTTTTCCGGGAAAGCTGTTAGACTTGTATGAGTATTATGTTTACCCAGTTGCTATGCAAAGTGTCTGCCATAGATGGATGAGATGTAGGAAGTCTAAACCGCATATATAGTTACCCTTTATGTGAAACGTGCTCAGAAAGAAGCCTCATCAGTGACTCTTCAGTCCAATTTATAGCAAAGGTTGTCACAAGACGTTGCAGTAAGAATTCCAAAAACATTAAAGAATAAATAAAAGTTTTGGAACAGTATTGAACTAAAAGGGCTGAGCAGTGGTGTAGTGGTAAGCACTCTTGTCTCACAGTGAGAAGGCCTTGGTTTGAATCGAAACTGGGTCATTTCTTTGTGGAGTTTGTATATTTTCCTTATGCATGTCTCCAGGTACTCTGGTTTCCTCCCACAGTCCAGAAACATGCTTAGTAATCAGTATCTCTTAGCTGTCCCTAAGTGTGATTGAGAGTGAGTGAGTGGGCCAGCAATGGACTGACCAATCATTCAGGGTGTACCCAGCTTTTCCCCAATATTAGCTAAGATAGGCTCTGGCAACGCTATGACCCCAAAGAGTATTATGGTGGTTCGGAAAATGGATATAAACTAAAGCCTTAGTCACAACTGTGCTTTGACCATTTATTGTATATCATAAGTGCGTGCAACTCACATTATCCTTACAAATGCTTCAAAACATAAGTCCCACATGTGGCAAGGAGCAAGAGGGGCAAGAGACACCTTAAGACCCAGCCACACCTGTCTTTCACCTGTCTGTCGGACAACCCCTGTACAGGTCAACCCCTGTACGAGTGCATGTGACTAAGGCAAAAGGTACATCAGCTTGCAAGGAACTGTCTTTGATTGATTTAGACATGTTACTCAGCTTTCATAAGTATTCTTTCCATGTTTTTCAAGGCACAGTGTGAAATTTTAATGAGGATTCTGCGAGACTGTGTGAGACTTTTCTAATTGCTCAGCGGTGAACCCAGTAGTCTAAAGTATGGCGTGCACATCCTCAGAAAGGCTTCCAGCTTGAGTGGACTCCTCTAACTGTCATGTCATGGCTTTATGAAGGAAGTAGACAGAACATAGCTTGTCACAGCAAAGTAGGGCAACATTCACATGCCCCCGTAAAAACCCACCAGCATTTGGAAGCGTAATTACACAGTGATAGCAGGAAATTGCAAATATAAATGCCAACAACAGTGCAGGTCCTGTCCATGGGAACTGCAGGAGACGCCGGTACTGCAGATTCATCTTTTTTTAGCTCCTGGAGTGAAATATCACAGTGGGTTGTGCATAATTGCACCTATAGGTCAACTCTGCATCAAAGCAGGGTTGATCTACTACAAGCAAACAGCTGATGTTGACATTTTATTGTGACTGTGCAACCAGTCAGAAGAAGTAGAAGTACTACAGCTAGCAGATGACTTCAAGTCCAAACTTATTTGACATTGTGAATGATTTGAGGCTGGAGTTTGGTCTGAAAAAAAAAAAAAAAAAGAAAACCCTAACAGAATTGTGTCTAATAAAATGTCACACCAGTGATTAAACCATTACCTCCAATATGTTTCCCTGAGCCCAGCTGTGTCCCTGTACAGAGTGGTTAAGATCATCTGTCATGCACTCAAGGAGTAACCTAATTCCCTCAGGTGGCATATACGGACTGCCCACTGAGCCCATATAACCACTCTTACGCTGGTTTGTAAAAGAAAAAACGAAGCTGAAATTGATGACCTAATACAGTCTAAATGCCAGGATGGAAGACAATTAATCCTGTCTCACATAAAGACGTCCCTGTGCAATCTTCATCTCCTTGAACAGAAGCTGCCGGGTCCGTCTGTGAAGTCACGATGTAAGAGTCGTGCATAGATGTGCGGAGAGAAAGCTTCTGTTCCTAATTCTCTTCATTAATCACCTGTCTGCCGAACATCCTCCAGAGAAAAGCACCCCTGGTCCATTCCAAAGTGATTACAGTACTTGAATGAACGCTCGGCGAGGCAAATGCTCATAAGTAGCCATTTTATCCCTCTCCTGACTTTCCATTTTTGTCTCCATCATGATAGTTCTCATGTCCTCCAGAGCCCCCAACATGCCATCTTCCTTTTAAAACTCTTCTACATGCAGGTGTCTCTCTTCTTCAGCTTTATTGTCAGCACCCTCTCTTTTACTTATTCCATGTACACTTTTTTTTATTTTCCTGGGCACACATCCATTTGGCATCCAATGTGGATAAATAAATTATAACCTCTAAAATCAATGCCTGGTGCGTGATTTTGGCTGCAGACTTGAGACCTGAGTTATGCTGGGAGGGCTTAAGCGCAGACATTTTCAGGAGTGCAGGAGCTAAGATTATATTTTCCTCCTTCTTCAATTTTTATTTAATCTGCTCAGTTGCTCTCAAACAATTTGTTTGTCATGAGTTTCATGACATCTTGTCGTTGCTGCAAAGACTTCTGAAGGTTTCAAGGTGTCATTTGAGTCGACGTCTCCACAGAATATATCTTAAATTTTGAAATGAAATCAGCAAGAGGTGATGGAGGCACTGAGTCTGCAAACTGTGTGCTGATGCTGGCTTTAAAGATTTATTGGTCTGTCTGATGCATGACGCCTTTGCTTTTTATTGTCTATCTTTGGGTATAGCAAGTCCAAGCTAACATAAAATATATACGCTCATTTGTGTTATTCAAGCGGCTCCTCGAGCTGGATTCTACCCAACACATATCACTTGATTAATGTCCTGTTTTTCTTTCCCTTTTCCCAGATGGAGATGATACCCGAGCCAGATCCTGATGATGAAGGGACAAAAATAAGTGTAAGCTGAAAACACACTGTGCAAACTAGTCATTTTGGAACGTTTTCCATTGTGACGGGGCTTCATTCGGGGCAAATACAACCGCGGCTGATTTCCCTGAATAACACACCTTCCGCCAAAGAATGGAGCTAATCAGTGAAATCAGCAGCAGCTTATTATTTCTGTCAGAGTGGTTCCCATCCCATACGCTGGCGACTATTATGCCCCTTTTTGCTGGCACTCTGTAGCGCACTGCACCACATGGCCCTCCAATGACTGATCTCACTACAGTCATTAAAGATGTCTTGTGTAATGGAAAGTTCTGGGTTTGAGGCCCCGCTAAGTTGTAAATGGTACTAAAGTAGAGAGCAGGGAAATCATTTTTTTGTGCCACCAGGTCCTGTTGTCTGATTTTTCTTATGAGAAGCAGCTGGATTTCTGTAGCAAATGACTGATGGCATCAAATACGTGAGTTTGTATCACCTCAAATGTTGTAAGGCAACACATTTGACAGCTATGCTCTACCAGCAGCAAAAAGGGATTTTAGACAAACTTGAAAAATGAGTTAATTTTTGTGCCTTCACAATGTTTTGAAAAATGTAAGTTTACCTTGATGATCACATTTGAATCAGGCATTTCCAACAAAAGGAGGATGAAGATGATTTTTGTTTAATCTTTATTTCGTCTATAACTCCAAGTCTACCCAATTTGCCAAAAAAAAATGGGCAATGTCATTTTTTATCGTGCCCTTGTGGCAAAAGCGGGAAGTACCCCTCTTGTGCGCGAGAGTCCCAAGTTCGAATCTCAGAGTCGACATTTCCCCTGCGACAGACTGGCGACCTGTCCAGGGGTGTCCCCTGCCTTCGCCCATGAGTAGCCGGGTTAGGCTCCGGCAACCCCGTGACCCCGAAAGGGATAAAGCGGATTGGAAAATGAATGAATGAATGAACCAATGTCATTTTTAATGTTAGGGAAAAGGGGCTGCACGGTGGTGTAGTGGTTAGCATTCTTTCCCTACAGCAAGAGGGCCCTGCTTCAAACCCCAGCTGGGTCATTTATGCGTGGAATTTGCATGTTTTCCCCCAGCATGTGTGGCTTTACTCCAAGAACTCCGGTTTCTTCCCATATTAAAAAAAAATGTTTGATAGGTTAATTGAAGAATCTAAATTTTACCCACATGTGAATCTGAATGTATGGACCTGTGATCGAAACTCCATGACCCCAAAAGTGATTCAGCCAGTTTAGAAGATAAATGAATTCATGTTAGGGAAAACAAAACAAATGCTTTTCTTTTTATATTTAGCTAGGTCACCATTAAGCTATGTTCACACCGCCCTCGACAACGACCACTTCCAATGAAAGTGACCACTTCCAATGTAAAGTGTATAAATGCTCATGTTAGGCTCCTGCATTCAAAACTGTCCACGCGTCACTCACATGTTTTCAGGATTGTTTTGGGGCTTGATGTACAAAACGCGTGTCCATTGAACGTGCATTGAAAGCTAAACCAATTAAACTTTGATCAATCAGGGACCCAGAACTGGTAGTGACATATGCATGGCATCTTTATGTTTTATTCATTAAAGTGCTAATTGTTTGAAAATTTATCGAGAAGGAGAAATTGATAGTGCCTGGCTGGAATTATATTACACAGTCTTTCATATATTGGAATAGAGCTATAAAAGAAAAAGTCTGGGGCAATATTTCAGAGATTTGCACCGCTTTGACATTTCACACCAAGCCTCTCTTCCAACTGTAGGTACATGCACAAGTATCGGGTAGCGACAGTTTAATGTAAACACCATGCTAAACAGATTTAAGTATGTGCTTCTAGCATGTCACATGTCCAGTGCGAACCTAGCATTAGGATTTTCTGGCCTTAAGTGCATTGTTGCCAAACCTCAACCTGATTAAGCTCAAATTATGACACTACCACTGCAGATTACACCACTGACACTGATAGGCTGGAAGACTAATACTTTCTATGCTCATCCATTTATTCTAAAAATGGTAAATCTGGAAACATCAAACCCAGTAACACTTTGCTGCAGAGCCTAACATTCATAATCCCTGAAAATGAGAAGCCTTTTTCATTTACCCTTTACTTTTGCAGGATATGAGAATGGCTCTTAACTAATAGCCAGCATCCTATTTGAAATGTTTTTGTTAAAAACTTTTTGAAAGTTAAAAACATATCGTTATACATTTTTAGAGCAGAGTACTATGTGATTAGACTTCAGTTTTTTTTATTTTATTACACACGTAGTGTATTTTTTAGGCACAGTCAGATTTGAATCTTGTCATATCATGTGACATTTTGGTTTCTTCTGCTTCAGACGGTTAAAGTCCAGGGCAACGACATTTCACACAAACTGCAGCTCTCCAGAGTCAGCAAGAGCGACGAAGGACTGTACGAGTGCCGGGTGACGAGAGCCAACTACGGAGAGATTGTGGAGTACAAAGCTCAAGCTTGGCTGAAGGTCAATGCAACGGCTAGACCCCGAAGACCACAGCCACCCCCCAAGAAGAGCTCCCCCCTGCACCTGACAGACAAGAAGCCGAGAAAGTCCAGCTCACCTGCGGGCCAGGACAACATGGGTTCAGACCAGAGGGTGACCTCCACGTCCACCTCTCACATGTCCTCCAAAACAGCTACACACAACCATGGCTCAGGTAAGGCCCGACTGTAAGCCCATGCAGTGTTTGGTATGCTAACATCCAGAAGAAAAAAGTCAAAACAAACACAAAAATGTGTCATTTTGTTTACCCTATAAACAATGAGTTTAATATATTGAAGCACAGATTCAGAAGTTTGGCAGTATTTGGTGGATTTGTTTATGCATTTTCTTAGACATAACCTCCTTCTGCTTTC
Source organism: Adrianichthys oophorus (assembly GCA_036245035.1). Taxonomy (NCBI): domain Eukaryota; kingdom Metazoa; phylum Chordata; class Actinopteri; order Beloniformes; family Adrianichthyidae; genus Adrianichthys; species Adrianichthys oophorus. The sequence continues at coordinate 44,526,865 of BSAI01000108.1, read as the reverse complement.
GCCAGAAATCATATCACAAGATAGGATCTGCATTTGCTCAAAAGCACAGCTGGTAATTCTATGGACTGACTATCCGATGACACTGCCATGCCCTTCAAACAAACTTTAACATCTGAATAGTAAAGGAGTGGTACAGTAAAAAGATGACAACACTATTGGAAAGAAGCAATTCCCACTTGTGTGCTCTGAGGCTAGTGTCAGGCAGTGACGATTGACAGTTTCTTTGTGTCCTTTGTACATCATTTTCTTTTTTCTGAACAAGGAGGAGCAGAAAGAGCAATTACTAGGAGAACTGCTTCATTGCTATATTATCCAAAAACCTACATTGTCCAACCTGTTTGTGTAGACTTACTTTAGTTTAGTTTGAAGAGCAGAAGCTACATTGGCAAAAAATGAAAAAACATATTTGTTGTTGGAAATTAAACATTTTTGATGCTTTGAGGAGCTATTTACTTTTTGTGTCAGTATTTGAAAAAAGTCTGTGTTTTTCAGTTTTTGAACAAACTGTGGCTCCACATTGGATCCTACACCTAATCATCTGAGTCCATCAGGACTTGAGTCAACAGTTTTGGATAATTAACTTTCCTTAGCCAACAATTTAACTGAACTCACCCTGCTCTGCAATTGCTAAACAGGTACAAAATACTATCCAGTGGTTGTACAAAAAAACAGCTAATTTACTTACAAATTGCGGTTTTTACTAAAGGCAGATGTTCTTTTTTTTTTCATTACGTGACACAGTTTGTCACACATTACATGCCCACTGTGGATGAACTACCTTTGTTATCGTTCTCTTATTATACCTCCTCATTTGTGCTGTTGGATTTTTGTTGTATCAGGTGCTGTCTCTGTACAAGTATCAGAGATAAAATCATGTTCAAAAGTAGTGTGAAGAATGTGAACTCATTTGGAATAAGAAATACAGTGAGGCAAATAAGTTTTTGAACACCCTGTGATTTTGCAAGTTCTCACTTAGAAATCACGAAGGGGTCTGAGGTTTTCATCTTAGATGTGTGCCCACTGTGAGAGACATAATCTAAAAAAATCTGGAAATGACATTGAATGATTTTTTAAAATGTATTTATTTGTGTAATACTGCTGCAAGTAAGTATTTGAACACCGGTCTCTTGGCTAGAATTCTGACTGTCAAAGACCTGTTAGTCCTCCTTTAAATGATCCACCTCCACTCCACCCATTATCCTAAATTAGAAGCTCCTGTTTGAGGTGGTTAGCTGCATAAAGAGACCTGTCCACCCCATACAATCAGTAAGACTCCAACTACTAACATGACCAAGACCAAAGAGCTGTCTAAGGACACCAGAGACGCCATTGTAGAACCTCCAGAGGGCTGGAAAGGGCTACGGGGCAATTGATAAGCAGCTTGGTGAAAAAAAGATCAACTGTTGGAGAAATTATTAGAAAATGGCAGAAGGTAAGCATGTCTGTAAATCTCCCTCGAACTGGGGCTCCATCCAAGATTTCACCTCATGGTGTCTCAATGATCCAAAGAAAAGTGAGGAATCAGCCCAAAACTGTGCTGGAGGAGCTGGTCAATGACCTAAAAAGAGCTGGAACCACCGTTTTTAAGGTTACTGTTGGTAATACACTAAGACGTCACGATTTGAAATCACTCATGACACAGAAGGTTCCCCTGCTTAAACCAGCACGTCCAGGCCCGTCTCAAGTTTGCCAATGACCATTTGGATGATCCAGAGGACTCATGGGGGAAAGTCATGTGGTCAGATGAGACCAGAATAAAACGTTTTGGCCTGAATTCCACTCATCCTATTTGGAGGAAGAGGAATGATGAGTACGGTCATTAGATGTGTGAGTGAATGGATTCCAGAAAAGTACACTGGTCAGAACTGGCAGTGTTTTGTGTCCTTCTTTCGGGGCTATGACTTCTTTGTCCACTAGGGGATATCAGGCCCACTAGAAAAGGAGAGAAGCTTTTTCCGGATTGAGAGGAGTTGCAGAAAACGTAAGTCTCTGTATGTCACTCACTTTTGAGGTGAAGGATGGAAAGCGCGGATCAGTGACTGTGCGTTGTGAACATCCAGAGAAGGAGGAGAAGAAGAGAGAGAGGCACCATCGGGCAACACCACCAGATCCAAATCCAAGACATGAGGAAGGACTGAACTGGTCTCACCACATAGATCAGGCATTCAGTGGCTAAACACAGCAGCAGTAACAGCAAAACAGGCGAACATGAAAGCAGGAAGATCTCAGACAGGCTGTCTACTCACAGGCAAAGAAGCAGGCGATCCTCTGGCGCTGATCAGCAGGGCAGAGCCTGCTATAAAGGCAACCACACAGGTGAAGAAGATTACCTGGGCGAGCCAGCTGGTGTGAGGAGAGACGTGGCCATGACAACCATCCCAAGAACACCGTCTGTGAAGCATGGGGGTGGTAGCATCATGCTTTAGAGGTGTTATTCTGCACATGGGACAGGATGATGGCATTAGGGAGAGGATGACTGGGGGCATGTACTGCGAAATTTTGAGGAACACCTTCCTTCCCTCAGTTAGAGCATTAAAGATGGACCGTGGCTGGGTCTTCCAATAGACAATGAGACAATGCCAATATTACAGCATGTCTGTGTCAATTAAAAAAGGCAAAGAAAAATTAATATCCTGGAGTAAATTAACATTGGACAATTTTTTGTAGGTAATTCTGGGTCAAAACTGAAGTAAAAAGAACATCCTATTTCTTTAGCCTCTTTGCAATACTGCTGCCTAAAAGTTACTTTATTTTAATTTGGCTATAAAGTTGGTTAACATAGGCCTAAATGATTATATTGTGGACATAAATAAAGTTAGAGTTAAATCCCGTACCTTCATGCACCACCTGCATGCTGCTCATTTTACAATTTTCTATTTTGGTTTGACACAATTTTAGCTCATGGTAGACAAACACATTTTGATCTGTCAAGTTTTATTGGACAGAGGCGCATATATTCTAAAATTATGTGCATAATTTCATGCAGTAACTCTGCAGCAAATCTACATGTCAGTGCCAGCAGAAATTTCTGACAATATGGTGCATAACCAAACTCAATTACCTCAAATTCAACGCAGCGTGACACCAACTTGACATTCTCTATTACTTTTTATGCAGTGATATGCTGGTGCATGGGGAACAAAATGTCAGAGACTTGTAGACATTGGAGCTTCCACTCTCAGCTTCTTCGTGTGGTCTGACCTGTCTCTATGGCAGTCAAATGTTAGATGTTGTTAGAGGTACTGTCATTTCACATGGTTTCAAAGCAGTTTGATTGTTGGGATGCTTGATTTTGGATCATTGGATTTTGAGGTTTCTGTCCAGACACCAGTGATCAGTTGAAATCTTTGGGAGGCCACATTAGCAATGAGCACATCTGTTGCCATGTGTGCCATTTTGTGTCTGTGTGACAACGGTGAATCACAGTGAACTCATATCAGATGATGCTTAATGATAAAGATATGAACAGTAAAATTATTTATTTTTTTTCTTTTTTTGCATAGCTTGACTTTATACCATGGTGTACATCAGTTCTTGGTTATACGCTGAGCTGTTTGTGTAAAAGGGATAAAAAGAATTCCCCTCATGAATGAGGGATGCTGACATTTATACTCAAGTAAAAGCCTTTGGCCATCAACATTCATCACACAAATTCTCTCTGGGGCAGAACTTTTTCAACACGTGTTTCCTTGTCCTATTTTGCATTTTTCCTCAAGTGAGCATCATGAGAATTGTACAACTAAGGATCACTGCCTTACTGTGTCATTACTGTGCCAAAATGAAAATAACCAATCTTTAGGTCTCTCCATTAAACTGTTCTTCTTCCTCTGGGCTGCCAAAAATATTGTTGATATAAGTATTCCACCCCCCAAAAAATATGAACTGAGTTAAAAACATTTGAGAAAAGAAACACCTGAAGCACCAACACTTTAATGCCTTTTTTTAAATGACTAAAAGTTCACTGGGTACAGAGAGAAAATAAAATGCATTAAATAAACATACGGGGAAGACAAAATGCATTCAATTTAATTAAAAAAAGCATTTGCTACCCCTGATTTGACAGCAAGAGATGTTTATACTGCTCTAAGTAGTACTTCTCAGCATAGAAATGAATGATAGCAAAAGAAAGTTCGAGCTTCAAAAACATTCAACGTAAACCAAGCACTGCTTTATAAATGTCATCTTAGTAAACTAAAATATCAAAACACCAGAGCAGCACCGTGCTGCACATTTATCCTTTAGGCTGCAGCTGTCCTAAGAGGAACGATTCCTGCAGCAGAGAGAATGCCTCTTGATGCAGACCCTGGAGTTAAAAAAAAGGTAAAACTAGGAGAAAAATTGTTTTTCAAAGGAAAAAAAATGTGCTTTTAAGTTCAAAAGGGATTATTTTTTATGTAGATAAAATTCTAAGAACATTTTAAATATTTGAACAAAAAGGTATTTTTATATTCTTAGGTATTAAAACATGTGGAGTTACATTTCTGTTTTAGCTTTATGGATATGAATTTCAAATGTGTTGCTGTCTAACTGAGTTCAACCGTAGCTAGACAGAGAGATAGAAGTAACCAATGAGCCCTTTATCCATCTTTTTTCTTAAACGTTTGGCATTAATGTCAGTTAAAAAGAAAAACCAAATAGACTGCACATCTTTTGTTCTTGTGTGGAAGATACTACAGGTACATAAAGTGAGTTTTCTTTGAAAACAAGCTTGTTTTTGACATTTACAAATGGCATAAAAGAATAGTGGTAACAGTGTGTCAAGAAGTCGAACAGAACATTTTGGTTGCAGTGTGCTTAAACCCGCACAGAGTAACAATTGACACTTCGGCACCATCTTAAGCAAAGCTTTTATTGTGACATTTGCAACATATAGCACAGCAGCAGGTACTATTACAGAGTATTTTAGCAAGACTAACTCAAAAGATACATCACATGTAAGATGAAGTAATAGCAGCCTGTCATGTTGATAAATGCTTACGAGAAACTGTAAAAACAGCATGAGTAATCTTCTAAATCTACGAGGTAAAAGTTTAATTTACTCACTGCAGACCGACCATGGCAGCTATCCATTTTTAGACGCATGACGGCAATTAATCAGCAGGTAATTGAAGTGGTAGAGACTGGAGTAGTCTCTTTTAAAGTGGGGTAAAAAAAAAGCTTTTGTCAGTCAACGATTCTGAGGGTTATTTTACTTTAAAAAGATGACAGAGATCTGTAAAAATACACCTCAACTGTGAGAGGCAGAATGTTAACTAAAAGTGCGCAAAATCTCATTTTAGGATTTTTTGAGTCCTACTCTAGTCATCTTTTGATCTATTGTCTATCCCAGTGGTCTTTTAACCATGATTATGGCATGTTTAGCGCAAAAAAAAAAAAAAGGTGTTTTCTGCAGAGCCGCAGCAGTTCATTAGAAATTTGCCTCTGAGTTGTGGGCAACGTTGGCATGGAGCAACATCAACCCCCCCACTGTTTACACTCTCTCCCCTCACATCCCCAACCTAACAATACCAGTAAAGCAAAAAAAAAAAAAAAAAAATGGTGCTATCAAGCTGTTCGGTTTTGAGCCAGATTCCAGCTCAGATGATGAAAACATTTATGGATCTATTTGTCTACATGTGGATGCATCGGAGTGGAGCAGGGAGTTTGTGGTCTATGTACATAACCCATAGCCAATGAATGCACGTTGTCAATTAAAGCAGGCCGAACTTTGACCAATCGGGGACTTGGATGTGGTAGCGATGTACTGAATTGGGTTATCTGGTGAACTTTGGCACAGTGACAAGCCTGACACGGTCTGTGTTTGTTTTTCAAATAAGGATACGCCCTTCTCCTGACATGGTAATCCAAATCTGCCATTTCAAGGGCACCAGCAAAGAGCTGCACCATTTCTGTTTCTTCCCCAAACTTCCAGATTTGCACTGCTTCGACATTTCACATCAAGCCTTTTCCAGATGTAGGTGGGGGGACATGTGCTGGTAAACAGGTGAAAAAGAAAAAGAAAAAGAAGCTCTTCACTGCTTGTCCAGTCTGAATACCGCAGCGTTTAAGAACATGTTTCTTGAACGCCCGTCAAGTTGCATGACTGTGTTAGTTGGGATTTATTGTAAAGATTTTGGGTGAACGTTTATTTAATAAAATAGCTTGATAAAAATAACACCCAAACCTGTCCTAAAAAGAATTGGTTATATTTCCTTCCACAGTACAATGCTTAATGGTTAAACTGATGACTGCTGCAGTACTGATTGTTGACATTTTCTTTGATTGAGCAAACATCAAAATGTCAGTAATCTGCAGCATCTCAATATCAGCAAGTTTGGGTGTTTTTCTACACAAGAATGATGTGCAGGAGTTATACATTTAAGCCCCCACACACACCTGGGAAACTCATAAGATTTGCAATTTGTCTCTGACATAAAAATTCTGTTCACACATTTAATTCTGATTATCCCATTGCCTTACTCTATAATTGCATTCAGCTTATTACAAAGAATGTCAATGCCAAGTTCGTCCTTCATCAAGCATGGTGGGGCTGGGAGCTTTTCAAATATGCACGTCATGTCGCGGGGAGTTCAAATGTGCACATCCCACTAATGGAGAACATTGATGTTGAGGTCAGCTGTATTCCTGATGGAGCACTCGGACAAATGAGACTAAAACCTACAGTTAAGAAAGCAATAATACATGGCCACCAGTGAGTAACACAAAAACAGTGGGACATGTTTGTCACTTAAATAAAAATGGAAATTTGTACAATTTAAAGGAGATTGATTAACAACTCATGTATGCCTCAGAACTCAAAAGAATGAAGATTTCATATTATAAAGATCGAACACATTACAGTCAGTGTGACGCATAAATTAAGTTTTTACAAAAAACTTAAATGTAAAAAAATATTGACCTTTTCACACAATCTTGGAACCACAGGGAAGAGCCTAAAAGTTGAAGGTCACAATTCTTGATCCTCATTCAAAAAAACCAGCAGATCGAAAATTGAAGAGAAAAGTTTTGTCATTAAGAAATTAAGCTGGCTTGTCCAAAGCCTGACCCGTGGGACAAATGTGGCAAATGTATGAATTCCCACCCCCTGCAGGCTCCTGTCATAAAATCAATTATATGCAGCCTCCAGCACTTTGTAAGGACTATGATAGCTTGATTGTGATTGGTTAAATTACCTTATAACGTGTTATGGCAACAATGTGTGCCTAGTTGCCCACGAGTGTCCAGGTTACCCCGAAAAGGACAAAGCGGGTTAAGAAAATGACTGAATAACATAAAACATTTCATATGAACCCAGATTTAATGTTGACAACAGTTTTTTTTTTTTTTTTATTTACTTTTGGTCTTCAAAAGTTAAATGTGAGGAAACAATGTACTTCACCCTGAAGTTTGGTATGCAGTCTTCCACAAAAAGTCTTGCAGTTGCTATGAAGCGTCAGCTGTTTTTGGTGGTCGTGGCCTTCAGGAGGACTGCCCTGTAACGTCTCTCTAATGAACTCTACTTGGTTGTGGTCCTGAGAAGAGCTTTCCAAATGGGGAACAGCATGTTTATCATGGTTTGTTCTTTTGTTTCTGTTTTTTAGACTTCTTTCTTCAGTTTAAACTTGTTTGTTTTTGTTCCTTATACTTTACATTTGTATGTGGAAGACAAAAAGGACCTGATTTCTCTATACAGGCAGGTTAGTAACGACAGTAATAAGATGGAAGGAAACAGATAAACAAACACAAAACTTCATCTGTCTAAGGACAAAGTAAATACATTAGTCATTGCAGCAGATAGGGACCAGAAAGCAAATGAACAAAGAGTCAGAGAACTTCTGTTGTAAGACAAGAGGTATGTTAGTAGCTGTAACGGGTAAAAGCAGAGCAACTTTAAATCTCTGCAACATCTGTTATAGAGCAGGAAATACAAGTTATGCTTTAGTACCAACTGCCCTTACGGTGGATACGGGTAGATATGGGCTTTCAGTGGGTGAAAAATGGTCCAACCTGTACGAGGCATGCAGGGGGCCCCACAACATTTTTAGATCATAGACCACTCGGTGAGCCTGTAGAGTGAGAATGTTCTGCACATAACTTTCTACAGGGATGCAGTGGGCGACAGGTCATAGCAAACACATAAACAACAAGTAAGAGTGAAGAAGATGAGCAGGCGTGTCATACTGATGTTTCCGTTTTTCAACCCCTCCAAAACCTGTGCACTGAGCAAGGCTCTGGTAGAGCTGTTTGAGTGGTAAGTGCACACCCCTTGCACCTTCCATGCTTCCAACCTCACTGTTAGGGCACAATCCCACTTTCAATGAGAAATACCTTTATATTCACATTTCAAAACTCTTACAGTCATGTGTAGCTACGCACATTTTTGACAGTTTTTGGGCTCTACGTACAAAATGTACGGCCCATGAAATTGTGCTGCAAGTTAAACCAGGATGAACTTTAACCAATTACGGATTCGGATTTGGTAGCGATGCATGGATAACATACCCTTTAATTTGCTGAAGTGCCAACCATTTGACAGTTGATCATGAAGGAAATTAAAAATTGCAGCTTGTGCACGGCTGGAATTTTATGACTTTGATATATCAGAATAGAGCTGTGAAAGAAAAAGCCTGAAGCAAGATTGGTGAAATTTGCACCGCTTAGTCATTTCTCAACAAGCCTCTTCCAACTGGTGGACATGCTAGTAACCAGTAGAAAAAGATGTTAGCAGCATGTTCCTGAGTCAAACACAGTGAATGTGTTATTCTAGAACCTTGTCCAAAGAATTAAAATAAAAAAAATATATTAGGTTTTCCTCCTACATATCAGTCTTGCAATATTTGGCTTGTACAAGTATGTCTCTTTTCTAGTAAAGTCTGCTTTTAAAAACAAAGTCAGTCTCACTTGAACTGCCAAAAGTTTTCCTGAACTAGAATTGTGGACTAAAGTAGGTCCAAGAAAAACATTTTTTTCAGTCTCACTTTTTTCCCCTTAGGTGGTTCAGAGCAAATTCTCTCATCATTGAACTGCGTTTTAATTGGACTGCCATCCTCATCTACAATTGCCAATCATCTCTCCGTTAGCCAGGTGGTTCAAATGCTATCAGCCGCGCTCTGAGCTCAGAGAGCAGTCCGTACCCCTGCAGCAAAACACAGGCAGATATTACTCTCCACTGAATAGAACTCAGTTGAATAATCCCCCGGGCTGCAGAGTTGGAGATTATGAGGCAGCCAAATTATGCTGACAACTGTGTTGCAGTGAGTCGTCCGTGCATTGTGTCTGACAGAGATAAATGCCTCTCGGTGGCTGCTCGGGCAGCCTCAGCCACCTTCACGGAGCAGCGAGAGCTGTTCCAGCTGAAAGCAACTGAGTTCTATTACTGCCGCTCTCAGGTCTGAGGCTGATGAGCAACAATAGGTAAATGGGCTGAGAGAAAATTAAACCTGGGAGAGTGCAGATATTTCTTTTTCCGCATTGCTGCATTTGTAAACAATGAGGCATTTTCCGGATGGGGGAACGTGACTGGCTGGTTGAGCGGCTACAGGAGCAGAGCTGTTTGTTCACAGTTACTCCCACCAGTGTGTCAACTGTTGTTAGATCACAGCTCGGTCTCCATCGTTCCTGGCAGTGTTGTTCTCGCAAAGCTCACAGGTGACCGAGGCTGAACATGGGGAGGCGAGGGGGGAAGAAAAAGCGTCCCTAAAGCCAGACTTTAAGCTGCCCTTAAGGAAAGAGTTGTTCCTGGGAGAAGGAAGAGCAAATATGTTTTTAAGTTACAAAAAAAAAAGAAAACACTCAAAACCTTGTGGTATAAAGCACCATATGTTTTTCTAAAAGTCTCAGCTGTACTTATAGATACAAAAAAGTGAGATAACTGGAGTGTATTATGTTTCCCAGAGCAACACTTGAAGATTATATGACCCCTCTGGGTTCAACAAATACTTATGTCTTTTGAATGCTTGTAAAGTTAATGTCCTTGAAGATATTTACTTGGAATCAAACATTACTTGTACATCCACATACACTTAAAGAACTTCAGCTTTCTTGTTGTAATCTTTGTTTTCGAATCATTGTCTGTCTTTTCTCCGCTCTTTTCAAAGTTACGCAGAACAGTCTTTCATAATGACCAAAATGATATAAGAAAGGAAAGTATTTGGAAATCTTTTTTAAGCTCTGTTTTTTTTGTACTCAAACATTTTTGGACCAGCTGAACTAAACCACTTTTACAGGTATTGCCACTGACTGTAAAATGTGTTACTGTCCTGACAATCATGCATGGTATAGTATTTTTTTAAGTCATTTAAACAGTGTAGATGAAGTAGCTGATTTTTTGAAGTATCTGGTTGTTGCGTTATAATTAGGTATTTTCTGCGCTTTAAGACACACATAAAAGGCTTATTTAAAAAAAAAACCAAAAAAAACCAAAAGAGAGTGCTTTAAACCTGGAGTGCCTTTTATATGGATTATTCCTGCTGCAAACAAAGTTGGGAGTTATTGTGAAATTGCTAACATGGCTAATGCGTAGCAGTGTTTTTTTTTTTTTTTACATGTTACTAGCGAGCTTGTTTTTTTTTTTTTTTTTTTTTTTTACATATTGAAAACAGGGTTGGAGGTTATTATAAATACTCTAACACAGCCAACATGTAGCAGTGTCTGACTGTTTTTGTTTTTTATGTTACTAACAAGATTAGCATAGTCACAGCAACGGTTGTCTTACCGGTTTCAGACTGGTGTTTTTTCGTGTTGCAAACAATGGTGGGTGTTATTGTGAATACATTAAAGCCGCTAACATGTAGTGATGTCAGACTGTGTTTTTATATTGAGCTAACAAGGTTGGAAGTTAACGTAGGCACAGTAAAGTTTGTTTTAGGTGTGTCAGTCTGTGTTGCAAATGAGGTTGGGAGTTAAGTTACTATGAAATACTGAAACGCAGCTAACCCTTCTAACGCTAAAACTTTTAACATGTAGCTTGTTACGAAAAAGTTTTAGAATTACTGTGAACACAGTTAACAATATCTGACTGATCGCTGAGTCTTGCTTCACTTCATGCGCTTTATAGTTTAGTGCGCATTATATATGACATACATTCAAAATTAGAACATTCATTGACGCTCTTGCCTTATAATCCGGTGTTATCTTGAGAGCAGAAAATACACTACATGTCTGTTGGTTAAATTTAAGTGCCATTTTTTTTTTTTTTTTATCTAACATAAAGTAGATAAAGTTCTAAAGATAAAACCCCCAAATTTCCCTCTATTTAATCTAAATCGTGTTTGCTAATAGTTCATTAGCATAATAGTTCCTTGTATTTGTTCTGTTGATTTTAAACTTTAAACAATATTGGAAAGTAAAATTCTGTGTGACATGAAGACAGTGATCTAAAAAAATGAAACATGCTTAAACATTTACAAAGTTGGAAGTTATTATAAATTGTTACTGTTAACACACAAAATGCAAAATTATTATCAATTTTGTGCAGCGATTTCTGAAGTTCCTTTTTTTATATAAAGTAAATACAATTTTAGCAATATGTGTTATTTATATGTATTTTAGCTGCAGGACTTGCAGCAAAAAAAGAAAAAAGATTACTATTCTGCATTTTTTTAAGACAAAGAGGACTTTTGCAGTTTCTCTTTATTAACCTTTTTTTTAAACACGGGTTGCTATAATGTCTAGGAGAATAATTTCAATCAAACTAAATAAAAATAGATATTAGATAAAAGGGATCTTTGCCTCACATGGGGATCAGACATGAAAATGCATGAGTTCCATTATTTGCTGCTTTTTTATGTCTTTGATGCATTAGTCATTTTCACGTTCTGCGGTTTTCTGGAGCGACGTGCTTCAGCTGTCCTTAAACCGTCAGCACTTCTGTGTTTCATCAACCACTTAGTTGAATGGAAAAATGTAATTATCGACAGCTATGCTCTTCCTTTTTTCTTTTTACTTTCTTCTAAAGAGTTGCAGATTTTTTCAAGACTGTAACCATTACTGTTCCCAGCATTGGGAATCAATGAGTCATAAGACTCTTTCACTGTCAGAATCAGATAAAGCATCTGAATCACTTTCCTGCACTGGCTCCTCTTTTAATTGCATTTTCATTGGTTTTCCCTCTTGACTCTTTCTTTTTGTCTTTTATTTAAGCATTTTGAACACAGTTAGTCATCCCTTATTGTTTATCTCCATCAAATATTAGCTCATCAATGTTAATTTCTTTCTGTTCCCCGTCTGCACTGCTCTGACTCATCTACCCAAATAATACAGCAGGAGGAAAGAGCCCAAATGATGCAGACTCAGAAAATCCTGGGAGCAACATGCACACAAACTGCTGTAAACAAAATCAATGTATGGAATATGTGATGAGTAAGTCCCAACCTAATGTACACATTTGTTTACCTATTAGATCCTGAATTATTTAAGTGCAGTCAGAAAAACGAATACAAAATAAGTAAATGAGGAAAATTCATATTCGTCTAAATAAAGTCGATATAATATCTAAAGCATTAGATATTTTAAAAGTTCGCATGTGGCTACAGTACAAGTTCAACACCGCCTTCGGCTTTCTGCTGTCTTAAACCTTTAACACCGGAGCTTTTCCTCCACTGTTGACATTCTTTTAACTGCCGTAACTCTTCAACTGTTGACGTAATTCACGTAAATCCAGTTGATTCTGAAATAGAGAAAAGGAGCTTTTTGCTTTATGCGTTTTATGTGTTACATATCGAAGCAAAGTGGCTATGAAAAGCTGCTTCTCTCATAGAGTTGCAGGAGGTTAAAATGCATTTGTTATTTAGGTTTCACTAGCAATATTTTGGTTCTAAATGGTTAGGGAAACTTAAAATACCTTTTAGACAAATGGGGCCTCTGACTTTGCAAAATAATTATTTCTTTCAAAAGTATGTCTTCCTCCTCATTCCTAGATAGTAATGCTTTCCAAAAAGTAATGCTTTTGTTCTATTTGGCATTTAACAAACTGCAAAATATTATCATCATTATGGCTGAAGGTATGACTAAATATTTTGAGATAAAAAAGAGGAGATATTGAGCTCTTATGTATTTTACTCATATTTTACATTTTCTGGAGTAGAACATGACTTAATGGAAGCCATTAAGTAGTTTTAAAAATGCTCACTGGCAGACATAACTCGCAGATAACTCTTCCATAACTGTTTGACAAATGGTCCCAATAATGCAAGCTAAAACACAACAAACAGTTGGAGTGGAGCTGGTGTGTGGGCAGCTGTTTGGTGCTGTTCTCTGGGCTGTGATGTCAGTTCCACCCTCACTGGAGGGTAATAACAGCCACTCATAAGTACAGCAGACAGCCAGCCAAAATCTCAGTCACGGCTCAAGTAGGCACTCAGTCAGTCAGAGGATGCACCGTCAACAAAATGATCGGACGGGTAATTTTGCGACAGAACCAACAGGTTCATGAGCAAACATACTGAGGATCAGCAGCGGAGGATGGAAGTGGCACTCAGCCAGTTTGAGCTCCCTGTGGACGTGGCCCACGATTCCATGCTTCATCAAGCTCGACTGCCTCACTGGACTGAAATCGATATTTAGATCACTCTTTCAGCAAGCCCAGGAAATATTTTGGCAAAAGAGAGCACTGTGCTGGGATAAAAAGGACAAAATGAAAGTGTTTACTGTGGGTCTGTTTTTTCCTTGGCTGGTTTTGAAGGTGTGGACTATAAATCAAAGAGGAACTTCTCTTCATCGTGGCAAAACCACTATCAGCTGTCGAGGAAGTACTGCAAGACTTATGACTTAGTCACGTGCACCCATATAGGGGTTGACCCATACACGTGCTGCAGCTTTTTGGGTTGTCTGGGAGTACGGATGTGTCTTGCAGTTCCCTTGAGGCTGTCGTGGCCATCGTTTGTCGTGCGTGTAGTAAATGTATCAGGAAGTATTTGAATAGATAATGTAAGTTACACGCACTAATGACATATGGGTAATGCTGTCATTTGGTGCCCTTTGGTGCCACACTCTAGTAATTAGTAAGGTGTGTGTACTAGCTCCTTTATGATCACACACAAATGTTGCACGCAAGGGATGTGTAGGTAATACATATGTGCCCATAAGATGCACGTAGGATGTCCAAACTACATTCTGGTTGTCTAATTTTCTTAAATTTTCTCAGTCAGGGTCAGTGCGCATCATGTGAACAGCAATTACAAGCTCCTTGCACAGAATGCTGGGTTTTGGGGCGTTGAAAAAAAAAAGTATGACATGAAAAAATTGTACAAGAAAATTTTCATCCTAAGGTCTTAATGAATGATCAACAATCCTAAAATTTTGGTGTGACCCATACAGATTTCCCAGTGTATTTTCCCACACACAGCCCATAACAACTCATAATTCTACATTCACACCAGGCTTGGAAACATGTTTTCAAATGACCATTTCCAATAAAAAGTCTGTGTAAGCACATGTACTGTATATGCAAGTTTCATCATTCAAAACTCTCAGGTCTGTTTTCAGGATCTACATATAAAAACTTAAGTCCAGTGAACACAAGCTGTAAGTTAAACCAGTTAAACTCTGATCTATCAGGGACTCAGATTTGGCAATGATGCATGGGTAGCATCCTTTTATATACATGGAAGTGCCAACCATTTGAAAATTGATCACGGAGGAGAAAATTGATGGTTGGAGTTTTAGTCCGGCCAGAATTATATGACACAAAGTCTTTCATATATCGGAATAGAGCTGTGGCAAAAACAAAAAATCTGGAGCAAGACTTGCACTGCACTGAAATCTCAAACCAAGCCTCTTCCGATTTTAAATATGTAAGCTAATACAGAATAGCGACAGTCCAGAGTGATGATCGCATGCTAAAAGAAGAACCCATGTTCTTCTGAACGTGTGTAAATAACATTAGGGCAGTTGTGATTGAGGCTTTTAGTGTATTATGCACAACTTTTAATCTTGAGATGTGTTTCTGAATTTAAATATTTTTTTTCTGTCTTTTTCCTATTCTGTTAAAAAAAAATCTTACATCTAGAGAAGGCAGTTTGGCCTTGACTGGCTCATGAAAACAGAAAGTGGTGGGCTGGAGAAAGCTTTCAGTCTCAGTAATAACTAAATGAAATTGTACAGCTACTGTCCTTATGGAAGGTCTTTTCTGTTTCCATTTAGTCATTCAGGTTTTCTTTGACATTTTGTTTCATTTTCTACACAGTTAGAATGTACAGCAATCTTCAAAAGCACATGTTGCCTCTCATTTTTTTCTCAGAAGAGTACAGAGAAACTTCAGTATTCTTGCTGGAAGTTAGTTTGGAAGCAAAAAAGCAGCTAAAAAAAATAAACAAAAAATAAACTGGGATTTGGGCTTGAGAATAACAGCTTTAGACAGTTCATTATGCTAACGTTTCCTTACTCGCCTTTCTCCTGACATGGACATTTTTCCACCCAGTCATCAAGGAGCGTTTGAATCCATCTTTGACTGCACCTCGAGGAATTGAGGGAGGAAGATTTCCCGGGGAGCTTAAAGCAAGGAAATACTGCTATGTTTTTTCTAGCGTTTCTCTCAAATCCTCACTCGGAGGAGCTGGAAGTGATGCAAAAAAAGAGAGGCAAAGAGGTGTGTTAACATAATAAAAAGCACACAGCATTGCTTCCCATTGGCTCATTTCTATTCTCCAAGAAGAAAGTAAATGGAAACAGTCTCCACTGGATGAACACAACTTGGTGAATTGTGTTAAGGAAGTCGGAAAAAAAAATCACTTTTGTAAGTCATGGAGCAAAACAAAATACAACTATAGTTTTTCTCAATCCTATAGGGTCTTTGTGAATTACAGGAAAACAGCATCAGGAATCAACAAGACCGACCCAAAAAGAAAAAGGGGGGTGGGGGGGGGGGGGGGGGGGGGCATATTTTTTTGTTCTTTGTGATCATATAGGATGGCAGAATGAAAGAAATGCAAATGTTTTACGCATTATATTCAAATGTGATTGTTTTTTTTTTTTTGTGAGAAAAGTAAAGTAACACCCATCCATCCATTTACTAAACCCTTTTTTGGGTCATGAGGGTAGAGTAACATATTGACCTATGAATCGTGTTTTTGGACGGTGGGAAGAAGCCGTAGTCCCTGGAGAAAACCCACCTACGGGGAGAACATCCAAACTCCACACAGAAAGGTCCCCCATTGGTGATTCTGTTGCAGGTCCCCCAGCCAGGACCTGAACCTGGGGCCTTCTTGCTGTGAAGCCAATATTAAAAAAAAACCTACATCTGCGTCAGAATCAGCTGACTGAATCAGCTGAATTTATTGCGTAAACGGTTCAGGAGTTACAGTATGTCAAAGCGCCTGTTATTTATGTGTGGCCGGCGACATCACAGGTGTTGAAGGATAAAAAAGCACGAGGTTTGCCACATCTTTGTTCTAAGGGGAAGTTTAAACACGTGAATAGATTACTTTTTTTTTACTTGTTTGTTTGTACACATATTTAGCTTATACTTGATAATTTTGCACGAAATACAAGGGATCTGGAAAACTTCGCCCCTACACTGTTCAGTACCAGGTATTTATCTCTGACTGACACAGGTTGAAGTTTTGTCTAAATATATCCTGTATCCATTTGCAATCACATTCACAAATCACTTGACACAAAACAATTTAAATATAACAACGACAATTAGAAAAGTAAAACAAATAATATAAAAAAAACAAAATTACATTTTAGAAATCAAAACAAAACTTCAGAAACCAGAAATAAATAAACAAAAAAACTTTTCAGAAAAGAAAATTAAATTAAACATTTCAAAAATCACAACGACAATTACAAAAATAAAACAAATATTTAAAAATAAAATTTTAGAAATCAGAACCAAATTCCAGAAACCAAAACAAACAAAAGACAACTTTTCAAAAAATATAATGAAATGAAACATTTTAATGATCACAACGAAAATTAAAAAACTGAAAACGAAACTTAAAAAAAAAAAAAAAAGTCAGGGAACAAAATGACATTTGGGAAAATGAAGACCAAAAGCAAACCGGAAAGGGTAGGTACTTGATTGGATAATGACGTTTGCGTTTGTTTGTTTTTTTGACTGTAAATCATTTTGTCCAAGAGGGAAAAGCAGAAGGTTTTGCTGTAAACACCAGTAAAGAATCGATTAATCATCAGACTTTTGCAGTGGCTGTGGCCATAAACTTAAAGAGGAATCTTCTGTCAAAGACACCATTCAACCTTTGAGTAAGTAAACGATCTTAATCAAATGTTTATAGTAGCCTGTTACTGTTCTGTTGCCTACAACAACCCTAACAGACAAAATGATTGACAGTCAGACAAAACCAAACGCAAACGCCAATTATGAATCGAATCGTTGTTCAAATGAACCATTACACCCCTCATATAATGTATAAATCTAAAAAAGAACCTGAGAGAAAACCAGCTCAGTGCAGGCCGGGAAAACAGATTGAATGACAAAGGAAGAGACAAAGACGTTTGTGTCCAGAAAAACAAATGTGAGATTGAAAGTTTTGAGAGACAAATGAACAGCAAAGAAACAAGGATATTCAGACTTTAAATCTGTTACAGAAGCAAGAGAGAGCCCGAAGGCCAACAACACAAAAGAGAAACTTCATCATAAAATGCATAGAAAAAAAGCAGAAGTAAAACTGACAAAGCAAAATTGATCCAACATTAGATATGTTATGAATTTGTCTCCCAAATTTCAAATACTGGATGTGAGATATGTCTCAATAATCTTTGCTTCTGGCATTCCAAAAATATTTACATGAGCAGAAAAGATGGGCTCTGTCCAATGACTTCTGTTGTATCTGCCAGATTTGTAACAAAAAGTTCAACCATTTGTGTGTGAAGCTCTGCCAGTACGCACATGCCTGTCAGACATTTTTAAATAAAGACCCGAAACAGCAACACACAATCCTGCTTCATGTTTGATAATGTTTATGAACAACAACAAAAAAAAAAACTATTGCCTCTCACTCTCCTAGTTATTTGCCAGAAATACCCACATGCATGTTGATCAACAGAAAAGAGCAACACATATGATACAATGTGTGTCTTTTGGGCACAATGTGGTCATTAAATGAAGTGCAACATGTTTCCTTGTATGCAGTTAAATTTGCATGCTTTGAAACAGAAAGTTTTAGTAAATCAGTGTCAAAGATTTAAAGAAATCAAAATCTTTTTTTATTCTGGCATTCCTAAAACAACATCCCACCATGTTCTTTGAAGAAAACACTTGTAGATGATGTAGATTTCAAAAACAGGAAAGTATGGGGTAGAAAAAATGCCTTGAAGATGGACTGAAGGCCTGTCTGATATAGGCTAGCAGACTCTACAATCCAATCAGGGATCGCCACAGCGAATGAGCTTTCACTGGTTGGCACAGGTAGTTTGGCAGAGACTTTTACACCCAATACCCCTTCTGAAACAACCCTATGTTAAATCTGGGCTGGGGACCTGGCAAAGAAAGACCAGGCCTTCAGAGGTTAAGGTTGTGGTATGACCCACAAAGGACACACCTGCACTCTCTTTAAGATTCAGACGCTACTGTCTACAACCCTTCAAGGGCCAAGAAAACCCATAATTATGCAGCACTCATACAGATTATCCGTCGTACGGGTTTGCATTACTAAAACTTTGAAATTATATCTTAAAAATGTTTAATCAGACCTTTTCGCTGATTTTTTTTTTAATTTAACTTATAAATGCAGTCCTGTGCAAAAGTTCACTGTTTATTGAGCAAAAGTACCATCCAAATATATCTATAAATATATTTATGAATATATATGTCAGGCTCCAGCCTTCTGGCTCCACCTCCGACCACCAGGGGGAGCCCTCTCCTGAAAATTGACCCCCCAAGTCTCCACTAAAGGCCGACATTTTTTTGGGATTTCCACGGGTCACGGGAGTCCCGCGGGATGGGAGTTATCTCTGCCATTGATCACGGGACCGGGATGGCACGGGAGCAAGTTCTTACGGGAGCGGGATGGGAGTGGGAGCGGGAGCCAACCAATTCAGTCACAAATGAAGCGGTGAACGACAACCGCGGCTCCTTCCTATGAGCAATAAAAAAAAAAAAAAACCTTCTTGCTTTTTTCTCTTCAAGCCGGACGTGATAAAACAATGCAGACAAGCTTTCATCTACGGTTTGCTCGAGCGGGGTAGTGTTTGTGCTCTGGCAAGCAAAAGAGGTCAATAATCTTGCGCTGAGCGGAGGCGTGCGCCGGGTGGTGGATTACACGCACAGCAGCAAATGAACGAGTATGATCAAGGTGCAATAACAACAGACTACAGCAACACTGAATCGTAAAGAAAATGAGTGACAGCAGGAAAAGAATCTAAATCAAGAAGCATTTCATTTTATTGATAACACAAAGGAAGAGTGTAGAGTCTGCAGGAAAGTCATTTCATCTAAAACAGGCTCCACAACCAACCTGTACAGATACCTAAGAACTGATTGAACCTTCTTCCAAACTGGATTTATAAATGCAAACCTTTATTGTGAATGAGTCTATCTTTCTGGTTTTGCACATTTTAATTTTTAATTTTTGTTGTGAATGCATTGTTTTCAGTTGTTTTGCTTCAAATTTGTTAAAAAGCAAAATACTAAAAACGTGTATAGTAAAAAGTTAAATTGTAAATACTTGTTTTTGTTTATCATTTATTTTGTACATTTGATCTGGAAGAAGTAAATAACAGCAGATATATATTATACACTTATATTAATATAATTATATATTATAAAATACATTACAATAGTTATTCATTTTGTGTGTAATTCTATATAGTTGTTAGTAGTAAATTAAAATAAAGCAACAAAGAACCTAAAGAGCTGTTTGGAAGCCGAAAGAGCCGGCTCTTTTTTGTAAGCCAATCCCAAAGAGCCGGTTCTCTAAGAAAAACCAGAACTCCCCATCATTACAACCAATGAGAACGAGGACAAAAAGTAAAAGCTGAGCCATTTTGTAGTTTTATAATAATATGCCTACAATGTCATTCATTTGAAAATATAACATTACCCAGAAACCATTAGTGTTTTTAGTCATGGTTTCCTGCTCAAATCTAAAGTGCAGCAGTCATATATTGATGGCAGCGATGGAGAGAATTACAACCATGGCAAGTTCCATGACAGAAAAAATGACATCCAGAGAAGGGTAAAGATGAAAGACTCTTCTGTTAAATTTAGAAAGCTGGTAGGAAAGTCAGACGGAATAAAAAAAATGGAGCCGAGTGTGATGGTGATGTAACGTCATATGAAGCTTGTAATTAAAAATTACAATGTAATTTGCCTCACAAATTCAAACCCAAAAACGTCACATTAAAATGACAATGACATTTAATGTTTTACATAATGACAAAAAAAAAAAAAAAAGACAAAACTATGTGGGAGCAGGACAGGAGCGGGATTATTTTGGACAGGAGTGGAAGTCAGATTACTGGGAGCAAGACAGGACAGGATTATTTTTCAAATTTTGGTCTGGGAGCAGGAAGGGACGGGATTACTCTCTGTGGGAGCGGGACCGGACAGGAGTGAAAATCCACTCCCGTGTCGTTCTCTTCTCTACACCAACTGTGTCTCATCTACTCATCAGCCTCATTATAGTTATATGTACTGCCTAGACTTTGCTCCTGGTGAAGTATTGTTTTGTTCTGCAGCCAATCCTGAGCGCTCCTCTTTGTATTGTCTCATCGTGTTTTGACCTTTGCCTGTCTCCTGGACTCTGTCTTGCTCACTGCTCGTTGACTCCTGCTTGGCTTATGACTACGTCTCATTTTTGCCCTTGCCTGTTTTGTTCTTTATTAAAACTTACCTGCTTGCACATGGATCCAAACGCATCCGCGTCCTCGTTACAATATATGTTTATATTGATATATTTGGTGGGGGGAATGTTTTATAACAATAATAACGAATTCATGTTATTTATACCTTTGCTCTGATTAATGAAGGCCAGGTACCTCCAGGTTATATACCAATACAGGTAACCTATATGACTGCTGTGTTATACAGTGGGCTGCTGTTGTCTTATCCTATGATCACTATTCAGTTAGACACATCAGCTCGACAGCACAGCAGAGACTGTATTTCAACAATTCAACAATTGATATATTTCAGAGGAAATACATTTTGCATTTTGTCTCGTGGTCATGTTACACTTTATTTGTCCTACTTCACTCACAGCTTGATAAACCCAGTTAATACATCAGTTTTTATTTATTTTCTTCTCTTGATTGCTGGTATTTTGATTATCTGCATTCTACTCCCAATAACCTATGAGGCTTAGTCTTTGACAAGTGGCTTGTTTATAGTCAAATAAAAAACAGAACATTTCTGTTTAATGGATTGCATTTATCATCCTTGCTGGGACAGATGCTTCTGAAGATTCAAGGATTTTTTTCTGAGTGGAACCAACAAAAAGATTCAAACCTTGAAACAGACGGGTCAGAAATAGATGACCACAGTGGTGATCCTTTACAACAACTTTAAAAAAGAGAAAAATAATGAGCCCACAGACTAGTCTAGACTAAATGTTGCCTGCTTTTTTTGCCTTTGATTTTTTTTTTACCACAAAAAAATCTTATGAATTTTTCCTTCAAGCATTCTGCAACACTTTAACTAGTTTTACATATTCCCTGCTACACAGCAGTGCCATTAAATTGACCAAAGCATAAAATGTTTCAGGATCATGACTCTCCCTGCGTGGTATCAAACAACAATAAGAAAAACAATAAAGGTTTTCATTTCATTATGTTGACCTCTCACAGGCTTTTTATGCAAGCTTGATTCACTGTGCACTCAGATTGTAATATTGACTCTTTTCAGCCTGTGAAGTGCCTCATGAAACAGATTAGGAGCAATGTGAGGATCTTGTGAGTCGCTGACATTTAGACCATCATAACTGAGAGTCGGCTCACAGACGGAAAATGGCAGCCATTCTAACAAATATGTTGCACTAAATGAAGAGTATGATGCTATCGATAATTCCCAGTTTGAATGTATAAAATAAATGATGCAGACATGTTTTTTTTCTCCTTCTTGAAAAAAAAAGCAGTGCTATGAATGTTTAGGTTGTGTGTACTAAATTTTCCACACTGTTGCACTGCCAGTAAATGGTCTTTTTTTGAACATTTGTCATATATAAGGCACACATCAAGGAAGACAACATGTCAGAAATAAGCCCATCAATCAGACAGACTTGATTAAGTGCGTTCATAGTAATTCTAGAACTTGTGCTTGACATGCTACATATTAGCCACTTTAGTTACATTAGCGCTTTTGCAATTCTTGTAACTCTCAAACTTTCTTCTTTTTCTAGTTTAGTAATTTTTTTTTTTTTGGCTATACACGCTAGTTACACTAGAAGCGTAAGCCATACTAGTAGTCCAACACCACTACACGTTAGCCATGTTAGCGTTCACTTATGAGGCGATTATAAGGTGCATTGTTATTTTTTGACAAAAAATGAGGCTTTTATGTGCCTTATAGTGCAGAAAATTATGTTTTTCCTTTAAATAAAAAGTACAATTCTGCAACAATTCTCAAATCATTTGAAAGCATTCCATGTGTATTTAGAATTATACACATAAATCCAACATGAAATGTTGAAAAAAATGTTTTTTAGGTTTTTGTTATTATTTTCTAAATGTTTAATAACCCTTTAACACTCTCCAGTGCTGACATTCTTTCGACGACCATAACATCAACTGTTTATGCTACCAACATAATTCCAGCAAATTCAGAAGCAGAGAAAAGCATCCTTGTGCTGATATACAACACTTTACTGTAGTGACATGTTTATGCAATCAACCTATATCAGCTAGTTTTGTTACTGAGAAAGCAGCTTTGCACTAACTCTTTTCATTCGTAATGTGTTGCATATTGATGCACCAGAACCAGCTGGTTCACATTGATTGTATTAGCGGCCAAATAGTTACGTTATGTCAAAAAAACGTGTTATTTAGGTGTCTCCAGTGACATCTCTGGTGTTAAAGGTGATAGATAATTAAAAATGATGTTTCATCACATAGCTAACTTTTTACCATTCTGTGTCTCCTCTGCAGGTACTAGAATATCGTCAAGCTTTGGGCTGGCCGTCCTGCTTCTTGCTTGCGGTTTGATGAGGGATGCCTTGTTATAATCTGAAGAACTGATGCGGTTTGCTCCCAGATCTTGCTCTGTTCCCTGGGGAGCAAACCTTTAAAAAAAAAGAAAAATAAATGCCTGTTTTACTTCCCCGCAACATAATCCCCATCCACCTCCCCACCATATGGACAGCACAGTTGGTCCCTCATTTTTCTGTCACTATTCCTCCCTATCACATTTGTTTTAGCCACCGTAAACATCGATCTTAAAAGAAACTCAAAAAGAAATTACTTTTTGTACAGACATCAACTTCGTCCATCTGAGGTGAGGTGTGACAGCCAGACTGTGTGTCTTGTTGCAAAACTTTTGTTGAGGACTTGACTGTCTGAAGGTTTCGCTGTGCCAGTTCATGCTTTCATTGCTCAAAGGTGAACAAGAAAAACTAAGATTCTATATTTGTGCAATGTATTTGATTCTAGATATATGTCTGTTTTCTTTGAAATACTTAGAAATGCTGTATGTGCTGTATACATAGTTACAACTCATTGATCATGAAACACCATTGTGAAAAAGCACTCCAGACCTCTCCGCGAGATAAGTCAACTTTAATTGCATAATAATTAGTGGATAATTCTTACGCACCGGGTCAAGAAAAGGCCACATTTTCAGTAGTTTTTTAGCTGTACTGACCACCCAAATTTGTGCATAATTTGATATCTTGTCGGTACTTCATACTCCGATGTGCATGCTTAGTCTGAAGGCTTCAAGATGGGAAACCATGCCATTGAAACACATCAAGACTTGGAGTTCACTGTAATAATATGTTGAATTTAGCTTTATTTTTATGTGCTGGCTTTGGTGTACAAAAAAAAAAGTCCTTTTGTCATTTTAATTTGTATTGCGTCCTTCGTTGAAATAAAGAGGAAGTCATAAAAGATGAGCTATTTGAAAAAACTGATATTTGACCTCTTGATGAATTAATGCACCAAGTGGAATTGTTCAGTTGCTGTTCAACATCCAGGTACATTTTATGATTAAGCTGAGTATATATAAACATTTACTAACTTCAAACCACAAAAAAGCATAACAGCAAATGATCTTTTGTCATTTTAAATACAAATAAATAAATATGCACATCTTGTGTAAATTGGAGACATAGCATCCAGGTCAACACAATCTGGTTGCCTCACCACTGAGACATTAGACTTTAATTTTTTTTAAAGTGTCTTCTCTGAAGACCCAGACACATCGCGAAATCTCATAGAGCATTCATGAAAGTGTGCAGAAAAAAGACTACTTCTACAAAAAATGAAGGGTCAACTCCAAGATGATGAAGTTACGTAGATGACATGCGATTTCACAAATGGGTTCATATTTAGTAGATATGAAGCAGGTTTTTCTGCATTGTCTTAATTACATTTTTGGCCTGTTAAGATGTCGTCACCATCTCCAGACCTTTGGATGTGCTCAAATAAATACAAGGCACACCAAACACGCTAGTGGTTTTTGTCTGGTAAAGTCCTTTTTGAGCTGAGGACTGGATGGTGACTCTTCTTTCAGAAGACCAGTTGTGCGTTTCTCCTATGTCTAGTATTAAACAAATAATATATAATTAATTTAGCTACAGAGGTTAAATTTTATTTTGGAAGCTAACTTTGAATATACATTGTTCCCTGATTTATTGCAGGGTAAACGTTACATAAATGACTTGCGATACTTGAAATCTGCAAAATAGATGTAGAGGCTGTAAAACCCCTCACTACACACTCTATATACTTTTCTCATACAGAAATGAACATTTTCACACTTTTCTCTCTTGCTTAAATTGTCAAAGTTCAAACCGTAGTAGAAAAATAAGTGCAGTGTTAAAGAATAATAAACAAAGATCTGATCGCAGTGAAGATTTCTGTAACTCTGTCGAGCTGCACATGCAGTGTCTCTGTTCACGAAGCACAGTATGAATGAAAATGGTTGACAAGATCAATAGCCAATCAGGATGAAGAACACAGTACGTTGTAAAAAAAAAAAAAAAAAAGCATACAAAGTTGCACAGAAAGAAAAAAACTGCGAAGCAACGGCACTGTAAAAGGTGAACCAAGAAAACACTGCACTAGGTCCTGTTTAAAATATTTTCATTGAAGTTCATGCAATATGTCTGACTTGATTATGTAACAAGCCACATTACACCGTTTTCATGTGGTTACTAGGCGATCTGAGTTGGCCCTAATCACATATAATTTAAACCAGTCTGAAAGGGGATACAATGCTTTTTTTAAAGCCTTTCAGAGTCCATATATATGATCATAAATGACCTTTGGCACTAAAATAACATCAGCAGCGCAAACTCTTCCCGGAAGGGTCTGTCACTTGTCTACGTCAGCTTGTGAGAACCGTTTTCGTGGGTTGGGAGGGGCTGGTTTTTAGAGAAATGCTCAGAAATTAGTGAAATGATCAAAATACCACTTTGGGTTGTTTATCGTGAGGTATGAACAATTTAATACACTTAAAAGCTCAAAAAGTTGATTTTGCATGAAATAGGCCCTTTAAGTATACATTTTTGTTGTTGACTTTTGAGTTCTTTAAGAAACACTTCATTCATCAGCAACAACAGAGATTTAAATTAAATCTGGAATTCTAAGCTAAAGCAGCTGTTTGAACACAGATGATGAAATATGCCTCAAACATTTTGCTTTTGTAGTTGTTAATGTACTTCATTTTACATTTTTCCTCCCACCATTATATACTGGTATATCTATATATTTCTTTGGTTTGTTGTTGGTTTTAACTTTAAATCGATCCATGTAAGATGTGGCTACTTATGATTTCTGTTGGGTTTTTTTTTCAAAAAATAAAAAAAAACTTTACTTTCACTTTGCTTTCAACATCCCAATGCATTTTGTGACTGTAACTGTGCTATATATACACAAAACAACAACAAACCAACAATAATGCATAACTTATCACAATATTTTAGTGTATTTACCAGTCACAAAAAACCCTGCTCCCTCACTCCCCAAGTATAGTTTCATTGCTTTTCCAAAAATATAGTGGAAGGAAACATATTTATTCAGCACAGAGGTCAAAGGCATACAGAGCACGATGTTCATCGGGGGACCAGAGGCATCTCCTGATAAACAGCTTCCAGAGGGACGTGTAGATGAGAGACAGAAAGCCTGTTTAAGTCCTCAAATATGAAATAGCTTCAGGGTCTTATTTGGACTTTTATTCTGGTATTAATGTCACAAACTTGCCACTTTGCCGAGAATAGTATTTTCTTTCTTTCTTTCTTTGTTTTTTTTTTTTATTAAAAACTGTTATATGAAACAATATGATACAAAAGAGAAGTTTAATTTACAAGAAAAAAAATGTATAGCCTATTTTAACGAAAGGGGGGACTGGGACGTTGGTGCTGTGAAGTGTGTGTGGGACTGTTTGGAAGGATGTGGGTGGTTTGTCCAACCCTCATGTACAAACATGCACATGTGTATAACTTGTAAATTTAACCAGAAGCATGTTATTTTTCTTTGGAGTCCATGACAATGCAGAGGCCAGTGATGTTCTGTAAATGTAACAATGGTGTCATGTATTCACATTCAAGTGTAAACAAGTCCAAAACGGACTTTCATTTATTTCAAATGACCATGGGGAAAATGTTTTTTCCACACATCAAATTATGCCTATATCTATATACACACAAAGTATACGCGTACATCTATATATGAACACCATATCTTTAATTATGACCTTTTAATTGAGATGGATTACCTAATAAGAAAGTCATGTGACATGATGTGTAAAGTAAATAAAGGAATGTTGACTTTCGATGGACTTATAGACATGGGAATGACACAAAATGAGATTTTGTAAGAATTTTGAAGACGAATCAAGCAGCCAAGATTCTTTCTCCAAAGATGATACAAGTTCACGTTGATAATCCTTTTGTTTTCCTTTTAAAAAAGTCACGCCAGTCCGTTTCTGTTTTATAGACCATCATAATCACTCACTGTGGGTGTATTTGTTTCCTCTAATGTATTTCATTTCAATGCGGTCCTGTTGGTTTGTTGAGCTGTCAGTTTTAATGAATTATGATTCTCTTTCATTTTGGTATTTTGTGAGGCTTCTGTACTGAAACGTTGCATCAGTTTGTATTATAATGACAATATTGGTGGGGGGGAAAGCAATGTTTAAATAAACCATTTTCACAGATGAACTTCAAACACTGATGGATGCCATCTGTCTCATGTTAATAACTAAACGAGAGAGAGCTGAAAACTGTCCCACTTTCAAAGTTTGAGAAAAGTTACTGCTGTGGGAGCTTAGCTGACTCTCATTTGACAGCATTGCTACTGGAAGGAAATGCTACTCTCCACACTCCCTTTTTTTCACTCAGGATATGAAGAAATGGGAGTGAGAAAGAACATGAATGATAAGGCCGGCTCAGTTGACCAGAAAACTGACGAAGATGTGTTAAAGCAATATTGTAATGGTTTTCAGAGACAAGGTCATAAACAGTATAAAGTAATTTTGGAAAGGTTTACAAAGAAACGTATGATAACATCACTCACTGAACTCATTTAACCCCTTGATGTCTGAATTTGTTTCCAGCAAGAAAAAACAAAAACAAATGTTTTCGCTTTATGTAGATGCTAAATTGTGTTAAGTTTGGAGCAGCTGAAGTAGTTTGATGCATATTTTCATCAAGACACATCACAAACCAACCAAACAAACAAGCAAACAAAAATATGTGCAGGACATTGATATGCATTAACTCCTCATATTGGACCTTTTTCTGTTCTTGTCCTGAAAAAATGTTAAATGACCTCACTGATGAATCCAGAACTTTTAAAATAAAAGAAGCAAAAAGTGAGAAAATCATTCATCTAAGGAAAAACACATTCATTTCTTGTGATAATGTGATTTGTTTTTCCTTGTTTTTGTTCTCACAAGTCTTTCAAGTTTCTATTGCGGGTTTTTGGGTTTTCTGGTCCCGTAGAGGGTTAGACAAAAGAGTGACTGAATCTTAAGGTGAGCAAAGGTATATCATGCAGTTCTCTTAAGCCTAACACGGCCATCTAAAGAGATGTAAGTAAGTAATTCTTTAGTTACAACTGCCCGTAAGGGTGGATATTGGCTGTACTGGGCATGCAAGGAGTCTGCATGAAATGTTAAGCCTGTAGAACACATGTGTTTCATTTAAGAAAAAGGTCAAATCCTTATGATACGCTTGTGTCTCACCTACTTCACCCTTATTTACACTTATGCGTTTACTACAACTCATATCCCGCAGCATGCCTGTAGAAAAATGCATAAAAAGTTTCACTCTGATGACTTTGACTTCACTTTGATGTTTGATGGGGAAGGCGGGATGAAGACTTAAGTAAAGAAATGAATCTCTTGATAAGTCTCAAACCTCAAGTCTAAGTCAGTCACTGCAAAACTATTTTAGAGCAATTCAAACGCAAGTGATACATATACTGTGTAGTAGGAGGAATTTTGGACACATGACAAATAGACTGGATAGACCACTGGAAAGTCCATGCAGACTATGTCCTAAATGACCAACACACCATCTGATAAGGTTGAAGATGTTGATAGATTATGTTGGAGTTTAATGTTGCCTCATTTTTCCTTTAAAGTATAACTCGCACCTTTGGAAGAAAAGCGCAACACTTCTAAACTAATTTGCCAAACCCGACGTAATGCTGCACTCAAACTGAACGATTCACATGTAAAATTTGCATTCATTGCCTTTTTTTTTTTGTGGTGTGCATGAAATCTGTGTCCACTGCCTCTTTTTCAACACTTGTCAAATTCGCATCCGCTGCCTCTTTTACAACATGCGTCAAAGTTGATGCTTAATGCTTGTCCAAAAACGGGTTCATAAGCTGTCCTGTCGCATGTGGGAGGAGCTGCCGTCAAGTTTTTAAGCTTCATTGCTACATAAAATAATTGACTATATATATGTCAATATATGTTTATGTATATAATGCTATGTCAATGGGATATCTAATTTTAAAATGCACAAAAGACATAGATGATGTTGGGAGGTCAGGGTTATTTATACTAAGGAGAAAAACATAGGTAAACACGTCTCTGTGTTTGGGTTCATTAGATCATTCAGTCTTTTTTGTTTCCCGTGAGGTTTACCTTCTACTGCAGGAGCCATGTCTGAATGACAGAACTTACAGGGATACTTCTGTCTCTCTGTAATCCAGTTTGCCAACCCATTAGTCTGAGGAGGGAAAAAATAAAAAACATGTTTTTTACCTCACTAGAAATAAGAAAATATCCTAAAGTTCTGGAGGAGAACGATCAGATTCCCCTCCATGTTCTTTTTGGATGGCACTGCACCGGCACCTACACCTACAGCACCCTCTAGCGAATCTTAGTGAAAAACAATCGCAAAAGAGCAATCATTAGTGTTAAAACAACAAATTTGTGAGCCAATTTTTATTTTTTGCGACTGATTTCACACCCATGGCCAAAGAATGCAAAATGTAAAAAAAAAATTAAAAAGTGACTTATAGAGTGGGTACAGAAAGTAGTCAGACCCCCTTAAATTGTTCACTCTTTGTTATATTGCAGCCATTTGCTAAATCCATTTAAGTTCCTTTTTTTCCTCATTAATGTACACAGAACCCCATATTGAAAAAAAAAAAAAAAAAAAAAAAAACAGAATTTTTGACATCTCTGCAGATTTATTAAAAAAGAAAAACTGAAATATCAAATGGTCCTAAGTATTCAGAGCCTTTGCTGTGACACCTATATATTTAACTCAGGTGCTGTCCATTTCTTCTGACCATCCTTGAGATGGTTCTACACCTTCATTTGAGTCCAGCTGTGTTTGATTCCACTGATTGGACTTGATAAGGAAAGCCATACACCTGTTTATTTATTTGCAGACAAGCATATTGAACTTTTTCTATTCAATATATTTCATATATTTTGAAAAATAAAGTTTAGACTTTGACAGTTCTTAAACACAGCCGTCCAGATCCGTTGGCTTTGGCAGCACTTATCAGTGGATGACTCAAAAACAGGAAATTGCTTCTACATTGCAGAAAATTGACTTGTCAAACCTCATCAACCACTCGTCTATGAAAGCCAGATGGGGGGAAAGAGTAAAAACCGCAGAGTTCAGGAGTGAGTTTGACAACGGAGGCTGTAATAAGTTTAACTTAATCAGTAAATTTAGAACTAAAAAGAGGAGCTAAAGAGAGCAAAGGCAGGAGGGAAACAAGGGCAACAGCGTGAAAAAAAAGCTTCAGTTTGTAAGTGCTTACTCAGCAGAAAGCACATTTGTTTATGTGAAGGAAAAGTGAGAACAAACTAGTGAGCAGCTTCTGGCAGTTTATTCAGACCGCCAGTTCTGCTGCTAAATAAAAAAATCGCAAAGGTTCCTCCTTTTTGAATATTCAAATACACTCCATGTTGTGACTATCATCCAGTTGAAATCACAGATGGCCAGAAATCTGTTGTGTTTAATGTGGTTCCATCAAAGAAAACGAAAAAATACGATGAGGCATCTGAAGTTATTCTTTTTTTAATGTTTTCATGAAATATGCATGCATGCATTGTAGAAACAAGACTCAAGCTGAGGCAGGGAGCTGCTGTGATTCCACTTTCACTGCACGGCACCCTACCGATGCCACTGCATGGGGCGCTGCATCGAGTTCTTAGCTGCTGCCTCGTGCCTTGAGGACGACATTCCACATGAAATGAAACAAAGATGAAGAGACAGGACTACAGTAAGATTCAGCTGCATGCATGATACTGATCTTGGTGAATCATTTCTGGAACAAAAATCTGGACGAAGCAACAAAACTACCAACATTTCCTTCAATTTGTTTTTAATTGAAATACAAAGTTTATTGTGTTTTACTGACACACCACAGAAGTATGAACCCCTGTGAGGAAAATAAGGATTCTCCTTTTTTCAAGGCTTTAATAACCGGCTATGTGTAAAGGTTACACAGAAATAGAAGTCTCTGACACTCCGTGAGGTTTGAATCACCACACGCCTGAGAAAGCCTGAAGTGCACCAGAATTGTTGAGTGCACTTAAAGTGAAGCAAAAGTCTTATTAAGCGGAAAATATGGCAGTTTGGAAAAATGTCTAAAAACAGATATTGTTAAACCAAGCTGTAAATGTGTTGATTTTTGTTGTAAAATATCAGGAGAATCAAATGCTTTTTCCCTCCTTTTGCAACCTGCTCCCAGTGGTCATTTGAGGAACTGCAATATGGTTTGCTTTGAACCCAGGAGTTTGGTGTTTATACCTTTAAGTTCCAGTTACTCAAAAACAATTATTGTGGTCATGACAATGGTTTTCATGAAAACCTAATACATTCCGTCAGTATTATAGACCTATGAATGATGACCTGTATTGAAGAATGGTATTTTTCATGTGCTGACCACCTGCTTTGACATTGCAAACCAATTTGACCCAGATTGCAGATCCTGGCTAGGGCACCGGTACTGGATGCATTCAGGCGTGAACCGGGCTAGGGTACCAGTACTGGATGTGTCCCGAGGTTCGGTCCGCATTCAGTACTGCATTGGACAAAACGACTGGACCCCTGATTTAATCGGAACAGCCGGTATGTCAGAAAAATTATGAGTCGACGCAGAGGGCTGCTTACCAATGCGTCAATATGTGACGACTTGGGAGTGATATAGCAGGTACAGATGGATGGATGTTTTACCAAACAGCTCTTTTCTGTCAGATTGCAGATTCACTCATTCACACACAGATTTAAACATATTACATTTCATGAAATGATCATTTTTTTCATCCCTAAAAATATTGGTTTGCTTTGCAGTGCTTTTAATATTTACAACCTGTTGTCTGACGTTTTGTAGCTTAGGAGTGCGTAGCTACACAAAGACTTTGTTAACTTTCTCATTTAGCCCAAACCCCCATCTTGTATTCCAGACATGTAATGTATAAGAGAATAGTTTTCTATTGAGATATAAAGAGCGATTATTCAGTCATATTTATTTATTGATCTGCTACCTTTTTCTAACATGTTCTTGCTAATCCTTTTTTCTCGTGATATACATTTTCTTTAGTGCAAGTTATTCAAGTTATAAACTGATGAATAAAAATGGTCATCCTGCCTCAATAAAAGCATGCAGGCTCTTATGCCGAACGTTCAGAATGCTTTACAACCAGTGGGTCGACTCAGTTTTAGATTTTGTTCTGCTAAATCTATTATTGTCTGCAAGTTGTTATGTCAGATGAAAAAAAAAAGAAACTCCAATCAATGTGCCTGTCACCTTTAGGTTATATTATTGCCATGCAAAACCTTGAGTGATGTCAGAGATCATCAATCTGTAGCTTATAGAGCAAAAAGGTTTGTCAAATAAAAGTTTGTTTTTTTTTTTTAGTTTAAGGAGATAAAGTCCAATGAATGGCTTAAAAAAAGTAAGTTGTGAACTTCCAATGTAAAAAGGAGCACAGGGAGCATTACCTAAAATACCTCAAATTCCAAAAAAGATGCACTTTTCTGAATTACACAAAAAGGCCCTTTTCAAAGAACACTAACATTGATTTACAGTTTAAAGCTGTTCGTGTGCAATAAATTGTTGCTGGAACCTTAAAAGTCATTCTTACACATTGTTCTATTTTTTTCAAGTTTACAACCTCCTGTTTGCATTAAGCTGGGACACACTTAGGTACCATAACCTCTTGAGCCTTACTTAAACTGTCTTTTAGAGCTGAAATTACTGTGTTGCTTCAGAACCAACTAACACTGGATAATAGAGATGGATCTTTTTTTTTTATTTAGCAGTTTTTAGCCAAAAAAAACCTGTTGTTTTCTAGGATATTGTTCTTTAGGGCAGCAGGGGTCCATTGGAAATTCGCCTCCAAGTTGTGGGTGGAACAGTTAGCACGGAGTGAGCTTGACCCCACTTCCCATCATCCCTTGTTTACACTCTCTCCTGCTAGCTTACAGCCCCTCAGAAACCCAACCAAACATTACCAGTGCAACAATAATGACGTGCAATATCAGAGCAATCCAGCCGTACAGTTTGTGCCAGGTGTTAGCTCAGACGTTTATGGATTTATATGTTTATAAATGAATGCATCAGAATTGAGTGGAGCAGGGAGCTTGTGGCCTGCCATTTTAGGTCCTTTGTCACATCTACACGTTTTTTAAAACTGCATGTTTTTCATCTGCT
Source organism: Adrianichthys oophorus (assembly GCA_036245035.1). Taxonomy (NCBI): domain Eukaryota; kingdom Metazoa; phylum Chordata; class Actinopteri; order Beloniformes; family Adrianichthyidae; genus Adrianichthys; species Adrianichthys oophorus. The sequence continues at coordinate 44,493,637 of BSAI01000108.1, read as the reverse complement.
CCTGATTCACAACAATTTGACTAAGGAAATACTCAGAAACAGTTTTCATCTTAATTTTCTTTACACATGTCCTCCATAATGAGAAAAAGACTACAAAACCTTATTGTTTGAAGGTAACTGGAAAGGATACAGATGTATTTCATGGAATAAATAATTTTCAAGTTCTAATCCTACTTGTTGTTCTTTAAGGGGCACTATGCAAGCCATAAGACAGTTGATGTGACTGCAGGGAAATAACAAGGCTAAACAGGCAACATAGCATAGCTTAAGATATGAAGGAACATGAATCGGCTCTTTCTCTACTCCTTGGATCTCAGAGTGGAGAGTATTGGAGAGGACAGGTTTCACTGCAGGTAAGTTGTGAATGAAGCCTCACAAAGAGAGAGAAGGAAACCAGTGGTGAATGGCTCTCCTCTTGCAGAATCAATAAACAGGGAGTGGATATGTCTTCATCGCCTTTCTCTGCACAATCATCCGCTTAGCGGAGTCCAAGGCAAATACCACAGGCCAGATCACACACGGAGAATCCAAAAGCGCCACCAAAACAAATCCAAGGTCTGCAAAGCGTTGGAGGAGTCAGTTCACTAAGCTCAGAATGAATAGGTTACTAACAAGACATAGTTAAAGTCACTGCAGGTCCAGAAAAAAAAAATTAAAAACTCCAATCAGAAGACTCAATCATCATTGTATGGGACGATTAAAGTAAAAAAAAAAAAAAAAAAAAGATTATCTCAATAAAAGAGATTTTAACAAGAGACATTACAGAGATGTTCCAATAAGTGAAGCCCCAAAAGACACAGAATTATCATATATTTACATCTATTTTAGTTATGAATTTTTGGTTCTGTGCTGGCAGTACAACCAATGCTACATTAACTGTACAGCCAAAAAATAAATAAATAAAACTTAGAAAGAAACATAAAGAACATTTCACATTATATTTTGATCCATTCATCTTTTTCCACTCATCAGCAGTCTAAGCAAATATTTCCAGACCTCCCTCTTTCTGGCCACTTCCTTAATCTTTCCTGGGGGAACTCAGAGGAGTTCGCAGGCCAGCATAGGGGCGTGGTCTCTCCAGGGTGTCTTGGGTCCTCCCCAAGGGCCTCCACTCAGTGGGTCATGCCTGGACCATCTCCACATCGAGGGATCCAGACCAGATGACTGAGCCACCTCAACTGACTTACTCAATGTGGAGGAGCAGCAGCTCTACTTCGAGCGCTCTCCAGGTGACCGAGCTTCTCACCTTATCTCTCAGGGAGTGCCCAGCCACACTACAGAGGAAGTTGGTTCAGATCCCAGTTGGGTTTAAATCCCAGCTGAGTCATACCAAAGACTCTAAAAATGGGACCAAATGCCTTCCTGCTTGATACTCAGCATTAAGGGGTTGGATTGGCGGGTAAAACCACCAAATGTTTCCTGAGCATGGTTGTGTCTTCAGCTCACCGCTTCCCCAGGGAATGGGTCAAAAGCAGAAAACAAATTTCGCACACCTTGGTGCTGTTACCTGTCACCTGGTTCTAGGTGCGTGACAGCTAATGGGACTTTATTCATTCATTCATTCATTTTCCAATCCGCTTTATCCCTTTCGGGGTCACGGGGTTGTCGGAGCCTAACCCGGTTACTCATGGGCGAAGGCAGGGTACACCCCTGGACTGGTCGCCAGTCTGTCGCAGGGGCCACAATCACACACCCATGCACACCTAGGGACAATTTACAGTGACCAATTAACCTGTGAAGCATGTTTTTGGACGGTGGGAGGAAGCCGGAGTACCCGGAGAAAACCCACGCATGCACGGGGAGAACATGTAAAATCCACACAGAAAGGTCCCCCAGCCAGGACTTGAACCGGGAACCTTCTTGCTGTGAGGCAGGAGCGCTAACCACTGCGCCACCGTGCAGCCCTTAATGGGACTTTATCCTTTACCAAAGATGAGCATTGGAACGAAGATCAACAGGTGAACCGAGGGCTTTGCTTTCAGCCTCAGCTCTCTCTTCACCACAGCAGACCAATACAGCGACTGCAAAACACCAGACCCCGCGCCAAACCACCTGTCAATCTCATGCTTTGATCTTTCCTGTCTTGTGAACAAGACCCCAAGATACTTAAAATCCTCCACCTGGGGTAAAAGCACTCCACCCACCCAGTTTCTACCTTTATCCAGTCAAGAGCCATGGCCTCAGATTTGTGGGTGCTGACCCTCATTGACCCAATGCATGCTGGAGGTCAATGAAGCCAAAAAGGTAGTTGTTGAGCAGGATAAAAGTTTAACATAATTCTATGGCCTATTTGCCAGACACCATAGGAGGTAGTTCATGTAGTGTGAGATCCTGGTTCTAATGAACCAAACAGTCTTGCCAAAAAAAAAAAAAAAAAAAGAATTTGAAAATGTTTGTGTTCAAGGCAACTTTTCTGTCCAGATTGAGAACAAGCTGTCGTCCTGGCTTGTGGAGTTACACGTCTCCTGGAGGAGTGAGCTTCTTTCTAAAGTGGAGGACACAGTGATTTTTGGGGCTGTCTTTAGCCTCGGTTGCAGCAGAGCGGCTATTGATGAGGATAGGATGAAAGATTTGGGGGTGACTGTGTCAGAAAGGGGAAACTTTTATATGCTGCACTGGAAATATAGTTTCCCTTTAGTCTTCAGTGAGAGGGAGATTATACTCGGCTTCCTCTTATGGTTGATGATGACGATGCCCAGGGAGCATTATATTCCAGCAGAAGCCATCACAGGAAAACATAGTCCCTCCTGAAGCTCACTTCCCACCTCAGTAGCGGTGTGCTGCAGTTTGTTTATGCTGCACCTTACACTCCATCCTGCCCTTTTATTTCTGCCAGTGTCCTCATTCCCCTTGTCGATTGCAATTATTGTCACACTTTAGTTGTAATCCCACAGTCCTAACCTTCACTCTCAAAATAAATTTAATGGAATATACCTTGTAGTCCTTGAGTTACACTTATTTTAATGTGGTTTTTTTCATATTTTGGCGAAATGTCTTGATGGTAAATGGATCGAGAAACCTGGAGTGCTGAAGGGCACTCAGCTTTTCAAAAGTTTCAGCGACATGTCCACTTGTGTGTGTGTGGTGCAGGGGTATATGCCCATGTGTGTTAACGCTCTTGAATTATTTATTTGCACTCATTAAAAGTAATCGATTGGACCTGGCATTGATTAAGGCTCTTTATTGAATCTGTCACTGTAATGTACTGTGTGACTTTCTAACCCTGCCTGATTGTTTTGTTCCGAGGAACAGCCCAAGGAATGAGAATTCATTTATGCTCACCCATCAATGCTAACCATCCGTCAGCACCGAAGGATTTAAGAATCCCAAAGGCTTTGAAAATGAATCACATAAAAAAAAACTAAAAAAAAGCACCTGCTTGACTAGTGCCTGTGCCCAAAGGCAACAATGGCCTTGTCACCTCAAAGGGTGCAGAAGTGAAGCTTTGAGTTGAACCCAACACAGCTGACAGATGAAGCCATACCGAGGCAGTTAAGGATTTACATTAGTATGGGAGTGAGTGTGCTGATGAAAAAGGAGAGCCAAGGAGAACTGAGCTCTGCATGGGTGTTTACTGAATGTAAGGGCTGCTTCATGAAACTACAGAACCTTAGATGGACAGATAATGTTTTGTGTCCTGTCTTTCAGATCCAGGTCTTTCTTTTTAGGGTAACACTTTTTTTTAGCTGCAAAATACTGAAACTATGACACTTTATACTTAGAAACATTCATATAATGTACTAATGGTGTAACAATTCATTTTAAAAAGGATTTGACTTATGTCATCATTTGTAATGATGCAATGATGGTTGATGATACAATTCATAGTCAATATTGATTTATTTTGAATGATCTGATTATCAGATCTAAGATCAATCCAGGACATCTTTAGCCAAAACTTCAACCAGTGTGACTCAGAGATAAATACCTGGTACTGAACAGTGCAGGTGAAGTTTTCCAGATTTCCTGTATTTCTTACCTCATAATCAAGTGTAAATTAAATATGGGTACAAACAAATAAGTATAGAAGAATGAATGGCAAATCCTTTCACATTTTAGCTTCATAAAGTTCAGCCCACTTTTGTTTTTCCACAACAAAATGTGAGAACATTCTACCATACTGTATGTTCACATTCATTCATTCATCTTCTATACCATTCAGTTCCTTTCGGGGTCACGGGGCTGCCGGAGCCTAACCCGGCCACTCATGGGCGAAGGCAAGGGACACCCCTGGACAGGTTGCCAGTTCGTCGCAGGGGCTGTATGGTCACATCTTTGCTGAATTCAAGGTGTTTCCACACATTGGACTGTAATGATGGTTGATCATTTTTCAATTAAACTTCATTTTATTGGCATCTGACTATAGAAATTATAAACTCTGTATTGGCATTGAATTGCCAATTTCTATTATGGGAGTGCTCTCCTCCAGGAAACCCTTTATACTGCCCTACTGATACAAATCAGCCCCTGCGACAGACTGGCGACCAGTCCAGGGGTATCCTCTGCCTTCGCCCATGAGTAGCCGGATTAGGCTCCGGCAACCCCGTGACCCTGAAAGGGAAAAAGCGGTTTGGAAAATGAATGAATGAATAATACAAATCATCCACGATTCAATGCACATATATAGGCTAATGAGCTTTTACTATTCACAACTGTAAATGTCTGTGAGCCTCCAGCACATAAAAGATAGATTTTGTTGTTTGTTTTTTACCATCAGAGTGGAGTTCTTCCTTTTAATGAGCTCATATAATCAAAAATATTCAAACTTCTCACAAAGCAGACCTACACATTCACACATATAGTTTGGTCAAAGACTGTCGGGCTTAATTGGTACAGCTGAATTGGATTAGGATGTTTTGTTCAAAATTTAAAAAGCTGAAGTAAAGCAATGTTTTTTACAACAAAGCAAACAAAACATTGTTATCCAAACAAACCTTTTGTTTGAGATTTCATGATTTAAAGCTCCAAATAATAAAAAGTTTGATGTTTTTTTGGGCAGAGGTCCCAGGGAAGTCTCAGGACACGCTGGAGAGACTACGTCTCTCGGCAGGCCTGGGAACGCCTCTGGGGAGGAGCAGGAGGAAGTGGCTGGGAGGGGAAAGTCTTTGCTTCTTTGCTTAGACTGCTGCCCCCATGATCCGATAAGATTGATGGATGGATGTTTTTTAATCCATTCTATGCCAGTTAAAGTTTTCTTCTCATTTGTTTAAAAGAATATATTTTACTGAATGTAAAAAAAATAATTTACAAAAAAAAGTCTAAACATAGATGTCCAGACTTCCCTCTTTTGGGCCACTACTCAGAGCCAGCCAGCATAGTCTTTCCAACGTGTCCTGAGTTTTCCCCGGGACCTCTGCACAATGGGACATGCCAAGAAGATCTCCCCAGGGATGCCCGAGCCACCTCAACTGGCTCCTCTCGATGTAAAGCAGCGGCGGCTCTACTCTGAGCTCCTCCTGGGTGACTGAGCTTCTCATTTTATGCGAGCGCCAAGCCACCCTACAGAGGAAGCTAAAAAAAAAAAAAAAAATCATACCTGCCCTAACATTATTTATCAAAAAAAAAGATATGAAACAAAATTACTAAACTTTTAAATGATTGTGTGTCCTTGTGTTACGCTGGAACTGATCAATAAGTCTGTTTAAATAGAATTCCGTTCTAGCTAAAGACTGGTGAGTGATTGCTGTAATGTCATCCATATGTGTGTTCTGTACAGTACATACACCATTTATTATTACATCAAAGGCAAAATAATGGTTAGGATTGAAACTATGTTTGTTGTAACTTGTGACCATTTTCTAGTGGTTACCTGCTGAACTGATCTGGTGTCAGGAACTGGTGGGGTAGGACCAGACTTAGTGGCAGAAACTAAAAGATTTAATAAATAAACTGAAACATGACAAAACACTGGGCACAACTTAAGAGTGACTATACAGTATATATTAGGACGAATCCTGCATTGGACTTATGATTGGGGCATTTTCAAAGCAACTTAAGTTTCCTTATGAAGGCTCATATAATATCACTTTCATCAAATTTAAAGATCAATATACCATAATTCTTTTTGTTAGTGTTTTTCACCTAATAAAGCTTGTAGGTTTTACTCCAGGCTTGAGCTATTTATCAATTTACTTCCCACTGGAGTGAACTAAATTGGTATTGACTTTTGCTTGTGCAGTTTTATTGCAGATTACTTTATAAAAAAATGTACAAAAACTCAATTCTCATATGTGGCTATTATTAACTGTTGATGTAAAATGCAGTATAGTTTTGTTTTTAACCTCTTAAAATGTCAACATAAATAATCTGGTTAGGGTTAACTCTGTTTGGATTGATGTTATTTGCAGATGCATCATCTGATCCACTTTAAAAATTGCGTAGCAAACATTGCAGCTGCTGTAATTAATTGGTTCACACAGAAACTTTTCTCAAGTCTGAGAGAAAATCAGATGTCTGTTGCCAAAAGACTAGAATCAAATCAAAAATAAGAAAAGATCAAATACTCGGGGCTTAATCTGCTGCCTAATTAGTCCGAGCCAGTCAAGCAAACAAACAAACAAGCAGACAAGTACATCATTAAAAAAATCATTTTTGCTCCATAAGTTCTTAAAAATAATTCCATGTTGCCTCTAATAAACAAGTATCTTGTATATCACGGTGTTAGTATTCACACATAAGCTGAGGAAAGACAGAAGGATCAATGTCCTCCAAGCATAATATGATCACCACCAGGCCTCTTCTGTCAGATGACCTTAATCTTGATTTTAGAATATTCTGCTTTACAGAAAATGTCATGGTTTTTTGTCATGTAGCTGAAATTGACATTAAGTTCTTGGGGGGAAAAAATCACTTCTATGATTAACAATTAGAGATTTTAAATCACTTCCAAGCACCAAGACTTCATAAATGAAGTTTACAGTTAGATGTATTGGCAGACGTGCATCTAAATGTGTTTTTTTTTAGATGCCAGTGTTGCATTTGATGTTTTTGATAATGACTTTTCTTGTGTCTTTTGCATACCTAAATTTAACTAATGTTCTTCAAAATTCTGAGTTTTGAATGTCAATGCACTTAGCAAAAAAAAAATAGTAAACTTAAAGTTAATTTTATTAAATATACTTGAGTACAAGTTATTGACTATATATAGAACTGGATAGAGAGGATGTGATGTCATCCATGGAAAAATGCCTAACTTCCAGCTCCAGCAAAATTAAGCCAATTCAGTTGCCATTTTTCCATGATATGGGTATCACAGTCTTGGAGCCAGACCGCGATGATTGGTCCGAGTTTGTTTGAGCCAACGTTTCGTGGCAACCAATGTGACCTACAATGAGTAAGCTTGTTTAAAGTCAACACCTTTTCCAATAAAAACGGCTCGGGAGAATCTGTCAATCAAACGTTCAAAGTGGGGCCAGTGGGCACCACATGCTTATACTGAGACATCTGATTGGTCAGTTTATAACTTGAATAACTAGCGATGAAGACAAATTTATCATGAAAAAAAAGTTGGGATTAACAAGAAGATGTTAAGAAAAATGTATCAGAGTAGGACTGTTTTTTCTGACTAATAGAATGACAGAGTAATAACTGTTTCTCTATAGAAGTCTAAGGGATGTTGGCTTCTTGGAGCCATCAGGTACTTCCTGTTTGGAACGCCAAGGGAGAGGGGGTCACTCAGTCCAGTTCTTTATATACAGTCAATTGTAAGTCTACGGTTGACCATGTACATGTAGTTTAGTAAGTATTCTAACAAAATACTTCTTCAGACAACATTGAGTCATTTTAAGTTTAAAATGATATAGATAGTACATGAAAAATAGACATCAATGATATTGCCACACTTTTTGTACAGACTAAGAATGCTTGTAATACACTTAATTAGACTACTTTTTGCAAAGGGCACAGCAACTTTACTGTATTTTCTGCATTAAAATCCACACTTAAAAGCTTAAATTAAAAACAACAAACAAAACAATAATAACAACATTACGCCTTATAATCCAGAGCACCTTATATGGATGAATTCTGGTTGTGCTTCTTGATGTAGAAGTGATTTTGAGAGGCACATGGCAATCTTTTAAAATGTTTGGCTGGATGTTATTTTGAATACACTAACGCAGCTAACATGTAGCAAAGCTGGACTGTGTTTTTTTTTTTTTTTTTTTGTTTCCAGAAAGATTTGGAGTTAGTGTAGTCAACTAGTTAACTAGTTTTAGCGGTGTCAGTCTGTTTATTTTTTCTTTTTTTTTTTTTTACCTTACATGTTGCGAAACAGCTTGGGAGTGACAGGTATTGTGAATGTGTGTGGCTAACTTGTAGCGGTGTTCCAAAAGCTATGTGTGCATAAAGATAGTTTTTCTTTTAAAAAGAAAAAAACAATCTTCATGCACACATACCTTGTAGAACTGCCTTTGATATTTTGGTAATGTCACTGGAATTATAAAGACATTTAGTCTCTGATCTACCTGAGAAACTTTGCATTGGAAAATAAAAGCTTAAAAGTTTTAGCTGCCGTAAAACAGATTCAGCTGTTCAAAAATTCCAGCAGGTTGCTCAGGACTTTTCCCTCACTTTTACTTTATTACTGTAATTTTAGGGAGTTGAAGCTAACTGATGTTAGCAGAGCCTTAGAAGTTTCGTTTTGGCTATTTTTTGGACTGAGCTTGCAGTCTAAATAATAGATTAACAGATTTTTGCAGAAGTTTGAAAACATTATTGCATTGGAATAGATATTTTTGCACTATTATTTTTAGGAATGAACGTCATCGATGGGCCATGAGCTGAAATCATTTTAATTAATAAGTAAATTCCAACCCAGCAACAGTAACATGCGGTAGACATTTTCTATTGATGTTTGTGTCAGATATCATCTCCTATAGTATCACCACTTACTGTATAATTGTTTTAAAAATATCCTTTTCTCTCTTAGTCTGCAGAAGATTAGCCATTCTCTTCCTTATACCTCTCTGTGGTTAGAACCTGTTTCCACGTTAGAGCATTTTCTATGTTTATCATAAATTATCACACTTTTGGTCTCAGCTTCCCTGAAAATGTGTCAGAGCTTTTTAGGTCGAGTGGAATCCAGAAGGGCCAACATCTGACGCAGTTTCCAAGCCCTCTTTCATCACTGTAGCACCTGCATGTTTGCCGTAATCATTTGTTTCTTATCTCTCATCCCAAGAGGCATCCATAACAGCCACGTGTGAGGTGTTTTAAAACCGCTGACCTGCTTGGAGAAAAGCAAAGGCAGAACATTTTAGACTGTAATCAAAGCTAAAAGAGGAGGACAAACTGACTGGTGGCTGCTTACAAATGAGCCATTATATGAAGTGATGGAAAATTGCTTTTAAAAAAAGCGATGAGATGTGGTGTCATTCTAAAATCAACAAAACAGGTGATGTCATTTATTTAGTCGCATTAATTATTTTAAAGACTTGCTTCAGTTGTTTTGGCATTGTTTCTTGGGTGTGTAAATTCGTATTTTTTTTAATAAGGAGATAACATAAAAATAGATGGTGGATGTTAGAGGTTTACCTCCTTCTATTCATTAATCATTCCTCTTTTTTTAATGCTATTTTATTGTTTGGAAGCAGTTTAATTTTTTTGTTTTCCAAATTGCAAAAAACAGAAAAATAAAAGAATGAAGTGTTTCATAGAAAACACTGCTTTTTTAACACCTGTTTTTCCTGCCAGGGTGACCTTGTACGTGCTGCTCAGAAACGGCACCGAGGTTTTGGATCAAGGTACATGTTTTTCTTAGTAAAACTCACAATTAACAACAAAAAATTGTGTTGTATACATAACTGCAAAAAATTCTATATTCATGAGTATAAGTGGTTACAGTATCTTATGTTTTCATTATTTTGTTTGGGTTTTCCATGCATTTCTTTATTTCTGAAGTTAGTTTAATTTATCTCTGTGATTTGTTGTTGTCTTGTCCACAATTAATGGTTGAAATAAACCTCCCAAAAATTAAATCAAATCTTAGTATCTTAAGTAAGAAGAAAAAAAAAAGTATTTTATGGTCTTTCAAATTTCTACCTACTGCAGTGTCAAGCCTGGGCCTGGTTAGATGAACACAGAACTAATCCATACGATCGTAAATGTTTTTTTTTTTAAGATCAATCACATAAAATTGAATAATTTCCCACAATGCATCTAGCAATCTCTCATAGCACAGTAGTGTTGAAACACTGGCAAACTGGTTGAAAATACTTCTGATCTGACTGACACTTGTTAACACAAATTTCTTATGCAAACTTAGACATGGCCATATGTATATACATATATATATATATATATGTATATACATATATATATATATATATATAAAATGCTTTTTTACTCTTAATTTTAATTTATTTTTATTTATATATCTCTTAAATGTATTCCTTTCTGTTTTAAATAAGGCTGCACGGTGGCGCAGTGGTTAGCGCTCCTGCCTCACAGCAAGAAGGTTCCCGGTTCAAGTCCTGGCTGGGGGACCTTTCTGTGTGGAGTTTGCATGTTCTCCCCGTGCATGCGTGGGTTTTCTCCGGGTACTCCGGCTTCCTCCCACTGTCCAAAAACATGCTTCATAGGTTAATTGGTTACTCTAGATTGTCCCTAGGTGTGAATGTGAATGTGAGTGTGCATGGGTGTGTGATTGTGACCCCTGTGACAGACTGGCGACCAGTCCAGGGGTGTACCCTGCCTTCGCCCATGAGTAGCCGGGTTAGGCTCCGGTGACCCCAAAAGGGATAAAGCGGATTGGAAAATGAATGAATGTTTTAAATAAAGAACTACTATTGCTATTTTTAATATACCATAATATAATTTCACCTGTAGGAAACAGAATTGGAACATTACAGTTGTTGTTCTATGCTTAAACATGAATCCCTTACACATGTACTATCAGTGTGGTATAATGAAACATAAAGCAGCAGACTGTCTAACAGATTTTGTTTTGTGTTGCTGCTCACATCCAGGCTTACATATTTGGCTGAATGTGACTCACCTGATCATCAGTGTGCAAAGCAGGTGACTCTGGGGAAATTAAAAAAAGAGAAAAAAAAAAACATATATATGCACCAGGCGCCGTTTACCAGTGAGAGTAGGGTCATGAACACAGCTGACATTGAAAAACATCTACAAAAAGAATATTATTCTTTAAACAACAGGTTCGCAAATGTCAATGAAAAAAAAACAAAACAAACAAAGCTGAAAAATCTTTGGAAACAACCTTCTGTTATGGTACATGTACATTATCAATACTAAATGATCTTTTGAATAATAAAGACTTTTGCTTAATTCTACATCCGTGACTCACTACCTTTTTTTTTTTTTTTTTTACTTATTTACAGTTCTAAGACAGTAAAACTGTCTCATCTTCGATAATATAATAAAGTACCTTACTTGTAATGTACAAAGAAATTTGAAGTAAATTCATGTTTTTCATTTATCTCTTCTCTGTCACTCTTCAAATATGACGCACAATTAATTTACGTTCAATACAGAAGAATGTTGCTGGCATTTTGCATTATATTTTTGAAAAGATGCAGAAAATGAAAAGATTTGTCTGCAGTGTATAGCAAGGACGCTGGATTGAGTTAAATTATAGAAAAATGGAAAGTAGTGAACAATAAACAACCAAAACAAAACAAAATCCACAAGGCCAGGTAAGGGTGAAGTATTTCTCTCTCACTCTGCCCCCTCATTGCAGGCAGCCTATTAAGCATGCAGACTATTAAGCATGAGGAAATTAGATAACCAGTGCATAGTTTATGTATCCTCCGCACCACAATGGTACATTCCATTTCCATGACATCCCATAAGGCCGTCACATGAGCCTTAAGAGAACTTCAAGACACACTTGTGCTCCCTATGAGATGCAGCCCCTGCCTGTGCAAGGTGAATTTCTATAAAACATCATGTCAGGAAGTGCAATAATAATGCAACAAGAAGAAGCTTTTGATAATTTTCAACATTTAGAATCAAATTCAGTATGCAAAATAAATGATTGTAGTTTTGTCCTGATCTGGCTGGACAGTCCTGATCTGACTCTGCACACAAGCATTGCTACCATATAATTCAGAGCCGTCTCCTCAAAGACTGCACAGCAATTGCCTACTTGAATACCTCCGTCCCACTCTCAGACCATCTATCTTTCACTTTCAGCATGGCCTATTGCTCCCTGCCTTTATTCCTTTTAATCACTGACTTCATTTCGAAGATACAAGGGCTGACACCAAGAGGACCTTTCTTTTCCAGCCTGAGTCTCATTGACTGAGATTGTAATTGATTTCATACAGCAGAATGTGAGACAGGCTGAATAGCTCTCAGTAATATGTTTCTGTCCTGAAGAAGAGCCCAAGTAATAATGTGCAATAAGGTATTTTGGCTCCCATTTGACTCATCTTTTTCTTTTTTTTTAATCAAAATGATTTAATGTTTTTAGTGCAGGATATACTACTTTATTGTTCAACTACTGGTTGGTTGTTAGTGGGAAACAACGTCTAAAAGGGCAACCAGTTGTTAGTGGAAAAATACAGAATATACTGTATATCTTCCAATAGTAGCCGGGGCGTTTATTTAAACAAAATGTCAGCCAACCTGACATTTATTAGAGACTAGTGTCGATTGGAGACCGGCGTTTACTCCATCACAGACAGAATGGTGATGGTCATGGGTTCATTTTGCATAAAATTTGGTCACAAAATGCAGACAACAATAGATGAAAATTTCTCATCATTTATTGATATGATGAGAACATTTTATTCTGTTCTGAGTAGCACTGTCTGTGATCATTCACCCCAGAATTGCTATGTGGAGCTAACAGCTAATGTTTTTAGCCTGTTAGCTACACAGAGTGATGTCTGTGTTTCTCTCATTTCCTATGCAAGAAAGACATGGATGATGTTAAAAGATCAGGTTAATTTATTTTGAAAAGCTCTACAAATACATCAGTGATCTTGCCTCAATGTTTGTGTTCATGAAAACATTTAGAATCTCCCACAGGCTACCAACAGATTCTCTCCCACTGTCTCTGAACGGCTGCTTCCGCTGTGTTTCCGTCTCTCTCTTAGATTGACGGCTCTCTGTCCAGCATTAACCCGAAAGGGAAACAATAAAAAAAACTAGAATAAAATGAAGTTACCTTTTTTGAGGCGTCAATGAAAATGAAGTTCAGAAGGCCCGAGCAGACTGCTTTCTCATCCCACACCGGCTCTCTGTCTGGCTGCCAGCTCCTCCCCGGTAGTCGCATAGCGCGTGTGTGCTAAAGCTCTGAAGTGTATTTGTTAGTACACAACAGCAGCAGACTGGATGGGCTCCGGAAATCTCGCTGCCTCGAAAGGTATCCAGTGGGGTAAGAAAATGAAGAAAATGAAAAAATTGATCCACTATAAACACCAGGAAATCGATTTGCTCCTTTTTTTTCTGCAGGAGTTTTTGCTCCTTTACCCATCTGCTTGCACCATTCTCTGATATGTTTAGGATTCATCCCAAAATCTGGTTCATATTCCTCACTAGAATGTTCTTTGGTATATTCCACCACAAAAAGTTTAAACAAAATGAATGAGCCAAAATGTTGTAAGCCGTGCTAAACTGGCTGAATGATCCAGACACCCAGCCCCCACCCTCTGCCTGACTGAGTATGCAGCACATGCACAGGGGGGTGGGGAGGGGGGTGTTGGGTCTTAAAGAAGCCCTGCAACTATTAGGGACGGCCGTATATTACAACTAACATTTGTTATACCCTGCTTGGCGTCTATTAGAGACTGGCCATTATCGGAAGATATACAGTATGCACCTATGTATGTTTTTAAAAATCCAAAAAGATGCCCCTGACTATAAGTCACACCCCTGGCCAAACTATGCAAAAAAACATGACTTATACTTTTAAAATTATGGTAATTTTTTTAAAATAACCCCACTCCATAGAGTGCTGTTTTGTTTTGTTCCATTCATTCATTCATTTTCCAATCCGCTTTATCCCTTTCGGGGTCACGGGATTGCCGGAGCCTAACCCGGCTACTCATGGGCGAAGGCAGGGTACACCCCTGGACTGGTCGCCAGTCTGTCGCAGGGGGTTTTGTTCCATCATTTAAGTAATTTAGTTTCTTTTGCCCTCCTTATAAAACCTGACAACTTAAGGAAAAAATAACTAGAAAGGGAGTGGATAACACTTTGGTGTATTTAATATATTTTATATTTTTTCCAAATAGAAATTATGTGTGTACATATATATATGCCCCTTTCACCCTCTTCGGGTGGTACATCACTCCACGTGAGCTTGAGGGTCCTGCGCAGTATCTTAGCTGTTCCTAGCACTGCGCTTTTCTGGACTGAGATGGCTGAGGTCTTTCCAGGGATCTGCTGTTGCTACTTCTCCAGTTTGGGGGTTACAGCCCTGAGTGCTCCAATTACCACGAGCACCACTGTCACTTTCACCTTTCAAGCTTTCTCCAGTTCCTCTGAGTCCCTGGTATTTCTCCACATTCTCATGTTCCTTCTTCTTGATGTTACCATCTCTTGGTTCTGCCACATCCACCACATTAGCGTTTCTGTTTTTTATCCACCACTACAATGTCTGGTTGGTTCACCATTACCATCCTGTCCGTCTGTATCTTGTAGTTGAACACGATCTTTGCTCTCTCATTCTCTACCACTTTCTGAGGCTTTTCCCATTTTGACTTTGGGGTTTCCAGTCTTCTGCAAACATGCTCCTGTATACTATTCCAGCCACTTGATTGTGGCACTTCATGTATGCTTCATTACCAGCATCTTCGACCCTGCAGTTATGTGCTGGATTATCTCAGGCGCCTCTATGAACGGCCTACACCTTGGGTCTTGTCTGGTGAGGTAGATCTGAGCCTCTATCGCTCTGGTGTTCAGGCCTGCCCTTTCGAGCCAATGGTAGGACTTCTTGATATCAGCCAATTCAGTTATGATTCGGTGGTACATCCCATGCAGGGGCTTATCCTCTCATGAGGATCTGTCCTCCAGCACCACATCTTCTGCTGTCCATTGCCTGAGGACACTGTCAGTTGGGGCCTTGAGCTTGATGTATTCATGCATTTTGGATGTTTCATCTTGGATAGTGGCTTCCACGCTCACTAGACCTCTGTCTCCTTCTTGCAGCTGGCATACGGTCTCAGGGTGCTGGATTTAGGATGGAACCTTCCATGTATGGTGAGGAGCTTTTGTGTCTCAACATCTGTGGTCTGTATCTCTTCCTTTGGCCATCTTGTAATTCCAGCAGGGTATCTGGTGACTGGCAGTGCATCACTGTTTATTGCCCGGGTCTTGTTCTTGCCATTGAGCTGACTTCTCAGAACTTGCATTACTCGTTGGAGGTATTTAGATGTTGTGGCTTTCCTTGTTACCTGCTCCAGGTTGCCATTTGCCTGTGGAATTCAAAGGTACGTGCAACTGTACTCAATGTCTGCTATTGTTTCTTCTGGGAGTGAAACCCCTTCAGTACATACCTTGTCTCTCTTTGTCACCATCCGACTCTGTCAGTACTGTAGATCTTGGTGGTGTGGATCAGGGAGTCCCATCTCTTAACACCTGGTTCATTTGTGCTGCGAGGCGCTCATGGAGTGCAGTGAGTTTCTTAAGCCAGTATGCATGTATCATGTCTGGGCCCGGTGCTGTCCAGTTTTGATACCTGAAGCTCTTTCTTGGACGTATGCCACTGTGATGTTTACTGGAATCTGATCAGGGAGTTTGCTGTGCTTTTTTTCTCAGAGAGACCAGACATTGAGCATTGCTGTTATGTGCTGTTTCTTTGTCCCATATACTTTTCCAGTACTGTTCAGTTTCCAACCTTGGTGGGTCTGCTCTGCTGTTTTGACCCTGCCACTGAGGATACACTTTTGCAGGTTGAGTTGAGTACAGCCTGTTTATTTGCCCGGCTTCAATGTCTCTTGTGTACCTCTTTAGGTGGCTGCTCAAGGCCATGAGCCTTTGTTTGGCAGTTTCCAGCGCTTCAGGTATGGGCATCTGGCTGTATTTGTTAGGGACTTTCTTTTTTATTGCACCATATATATATATATATATATATATATATATATATTAATTCATTCATTCATTTTCCAATCCGCTTTATCCCTTTCGGGGTCACGGGGTTGCCGGAGCCTACCCCGGCTACTCATGGGCGAAGGCAGGGTACACCCCTGGACTGGTCGC
>BSAI01000108.1:44440450-44477067 GCA_036245035.1 Adrianichthys oophorus | reverse complement strand
GTCAAAATTATGTTTAAAAACGTTGTAGCAGTGGACTAAAAATTAGAAAGATACTTTGGTAATAAATGTGTCCTAAATTGTAGAGCTCTGATTTGATTTCAGACTGGAATCTTTTGAGTATTGTGCCAGATATTTTTTCAACATATCCTCCATGATTTCCATTCCGTGTTCACCCTCCTGAATCCATCCAAAGGACCAAAAGGTAGAGACTTTTTTCAGATATTATAGACACTTTATTGATACAATGCTTGTGGTACAAATATCCGTTTTTCAATATCAGAAACATTCAAATCAGTTAACAGAGAAGTTATTTTCCTTATTAACCCCTTATCTGAAAAAAAAAAAAAAAACTTTCTTGGTATCCTACACTTTTCAACAATCTGATTGAAGGTCCTGTGAGCCCTGTCCTAAAAACAATTTCTTAACGGAGAATGGCCCTGATCCCCCAATGTTTAAAACCTGAATCTAGTAAACCTGGTAGGAAATCATAACTGTGAGTGAATAGAGTGTATGTGGATGTTAAACCAAATCTTCCCTCAATAATGCTGTGCTGCCCTCCTTTTCTTAACCATAACCCTGGGCTCACAACGCATGCATTTTGGCTCCGGTGCGGCTGCAGAGCGGTCTAGCTACAGTCGGTAACTCACACTGACTATGAATTGCTTGAGATCCTGCTCCAAGCAGGCTCTCCTGCAAACCTCGCGGACTTTTGAATTCACGTCGGTTCTCGCGAGAATTTGCCCTTTAAATATGACATCATAGTAAACAAACCCTTATTCTGTTGTGATTTTGGAGTATATTCATAACACTTCTTTATCTTTTTCGCCTTCAATCAATGGATGTACAAAGGTTGGCATACTTTTCTTAACTTTCTAATCTGAGTGTGAATGTTCATATCACACAAATTCACCATCAAGTCCAACAGCCTGCAATATCTCAGCCGAGGTTCTGTTTTTTTTGCTGTTATCCTAATCAAAAGAATGTGTTGTAACAAAAAGGACGGGGCAATTCTGGATCTCTGTGATCAGGCTCTCGTCGTCCATGGTGTTATATGGCCGAAATTACACTTGACTACACACTTTGAGACACCCCGTGTCAGCAGAAATGATGTAATGTTTACAACACGGTGAAAACAGCGAGTACAGCGAAAAATGGGTTTTATTTTGAAAAATGTTCTTTAACGAGTTTGAAATTGTAAAAAATAAATAAATAAATAAAAGAAAAGGAAATTTGAAAGGGGGCAATTAGACATTCCAAGACCAAACCAAGCAGAAGAGGTACAGAGCCATACAGAAAGTTGTAAAAATTGTACTTTTCCCAGTCTTAACCAAGGAGACCTTTTAGTCATTGGAGAGAAAAGTGTCTTGAAAGTGTCCTCGTCTCCATAGCCCCTTTTCAATTTCTTCACCTTGTCTTTATTGCTGGTCATCTCCTGGTTCTGTGAGCTGGTGCTGGGCGTTGCAGGTTCATTTAATGCTGCAAGTAATAAAACATTTTATTTAAAGGCGCCATTGATACAAATGTACATCAAACCACTTCAGCTTCAAAATTGTACTTTAAAACTAAAACAGAAATGATTTTTTTTTCATAACTGGAAATAAATTCAAGTTTCAAATAATTTAAACCGAAGAAACAAGAAAAAAATAAACAAACAAGGAAAATAAATGTATATCTCTGACTACTTACCAGTTTTAGAAAAATGTTGTTTTATTTTCCTAAAGCTTACTTCGCTGAAGTCTTCAACACTTCCTCCCTGCTGTTTCATGACATTTGGGAAGTGGAAGTGAGGTCAGATGGATTGACCGGAAAAAAAGAGCACAGCCATTCAGGGTCTGGCTGTCGAGATCGTCTAATTAACATTTTAATTAATACAAAATATTGTTAACTCAAGGCCATCCTCGGAGTCATGTTGAGGACAGACTCATTACATTTTGTGTTAGCCTCTTTACTGCTGTTCTGCCTTTCGCTACCTGGGAAAATGTCACTCTCCAGAAGTAGGAACATGTTTTGATGGATCTAATTTCCCGCTGTATGAAAATTAAATTGCAAAAATAATTACTGTGGAGAGCAAAATACTAAGTGTTAAATATTTTACCTGTTTAAAGCATTTGTAAATGTGATCATTTAAATTAGGTTTGATGATTTGATTGATTTGAACAGCACAGTTTGTATAGTAAAATTATTTTGTTGTGAGACTGTGGTTCCAAAGCAGAAAATAGAAAAGATAGTAAAATTCAAGGAGGCAAAATCAATGAATGCTACTGCAATTGTGGTCTGTGAAAAGTGTAATATGTAAATAAAACCTTTATTTGGTGGGTAAAATATGTATTTCACTAGCCACTTTAGCAGGTAAGACATTCATCATCTTTGATCAAGCTCAAAACCATGTTTTTGGAGTGTCTGCCTTCCCTCCCCACTTGGCTTCCACAATCATCCATCGCAGAGTTGAAACATTGAATTCTTACTTTATTGCGCAGATTTATCCTCACATTCACCGTAGCAGCTGGTGCATTCAGGGACTGCATGGAATTTCTGCACTTATGCGCTTTTATTAAGAGCTCGCTATTTTTTCGTATTTTCTAGCATTTTCTCACACTGATCTCAGTCAACACAAACACACACTCACTTGTTGCTCCATGTCACTGTTACTTTTTGGAATGACTAAGGCTCAAAACCACAACACACTGATCTGAACACACAGTAAAGCAGAAATGTTGCATGTTTTTCCATATATGCATGTTTCTTCTCTGCATGACATAAAAAAAACCTTGAAAGTAATTTTTTGTTTATCACTAGTTTTAATCTTTAAGGACGGATATAGCATTCAATTAATAAAGGAGAAAAAAATTTAAGAAAATTTCATTAAAAAAACAAAACAAAAGCATACATCTTAAGCATCCAAATACTCCATCAAGTTGAGATGAAGAGTCTCTTCTTAAAATTCACACCCTTCCTCCCCCATTGGCCGAGACAACAGTGCAACGCATAGTTGGGCCAAGAAAAAACCAAACTAATTCTCGCTGTATCCATCTGTCTGTGAGGTAATTCAGTGGATTACAGGGGGCTTTGAGATATTAGCTCAGAAAAATTGCAACATGAACATTTGTTTTGTCAACAAAACTACAGGCTACCTAATGATTAAGTTATTAATATTTAATGAGTCATTCATTACTACCTTGCAGACGGATGATCCATCTGCAAACACGTGCTCATATGTGTGACCCCTGACAGGTTGTTGGTCTGCCACTGGGTTAACACTTCCAGACAAACAATCACGCTCACATTTATGCCTTCTGGCAATTTCCAATAAAGCTGACCTACGTGTCTGAAGAGGAGAACTCAATCAGAGACAGCAGAGACTTAAAGTGATTACTTGCTGCAGTCCTGAATTAGTTCATTTTTGATGTTCTATTGCAACAGAGCTTTTCAGGCAATTGTCTTTTTCATTTAAATTTGAATGCAACCATAGAGTTGCAGAATAATCTATTGGCAGAATGGAAATGTCACTTGTTTTGAATGAATTTCAACAAGTAAGATGAATATGGACACAACCAACAGCACTTAAGCGCACACTAGCAATATCTTCTTGTGGGTTTTTTTTTTCTAGTCGTTTTTGTTAATTAGAACCAGAAATAAAAAATAAATGTATCATTTCACGCTTCTTAGAGACCCACACAGATTATATTTTAAGATTTTGCAAAATCATTCCCATTGGTCTTTTAATTATGATTATGGAGTTTTTAGCCAAAACAAACAAACAAAAACTGTGTTGTTTTCAAGGACAGAGTTTCTGCAGAGCGGCAGGAGTTCATTGGAAATTTGCCTCTGAATTGTGGGCCGGACCGTTGGCGTGGAGCAATCCCGCCCCCCTTCCCCTCCCTATTGCTGAGAGCTTTCTGTTAACATGCTGTCCACCTAGACATTACTGGTGCATAAAAGATAGCGTGCATGAAATATCAGGGTATAGGTCAACTTTGTTTACTCTTTTTGATTAGTGAAAGCTGTTGAACCTTTGTATGTTTATCGTTCTTTAAATATTGGTATTTGGGCTGCGGTTTGCACAGAGCTCACATTACAGGGCTGAGGATTTCAGTGGTGCGTTTGGCTGTGTGGTGCAGGATCCAGCGCCTGTCAACTGCTGGCAAAACGCGGGGAGCTATAAGGGCTAAGGGATGGTGTTCACGTCAGAATGGAGTTGACCACTCTGCAGGGAAGTGCCTTGATTGCAACGTGGGCAGCCACAGGGAGCTGGCGCAGACGGCTGAAAAAATGTGTAAGATCTGTCATTTGGGGCTGATATAAAAAAAAAAAAAGACGTGCAGGTGCATTTTGGGTCATCTGCAGAGGCTTGGCTGTGCAGGCTGGTACCTCTGTTCGTGTCCCACAAAAGTAATCAAATATATATCTTCTCAATTTTGAAATTTCATGAACAACTATTGTAATTAATAGTGTGAAATATGTGATTTACTTTTTTAAGAACTTGAAATGTTGTCATACCTCCACAAGTGAGGTGATGTCCAGATTACAACTCCATTTTGTTGATTCTTTACCCTCCCTTCAATGCCTTTTTCTCCACCTGAACCGTGCCAGTAGTCTTGACTCAAAACAAATGCATTCCTCTGGCGGGCATGGCATTAATGCATGAAAGTGTGCTAAGATGTTAAACAGCTCCTCCTCCGCACTGCAGTGAGGAGCGGCAGTAAAAAAGGGAAAGACAGTCTGACAGCCAGTCATAGAAAATCTAAACAGTTTTTTTTTTTTTTTTTGGTAATGCCTCTGATTGTTTAACAAAGCTTTTGTTTTGAAGAACCAACACTCCCACATAGCCGCATGGGGTGGTGCTGCATCTGAGGGCTTTGTATAAAGCTCAGATTCATTTGACAACGTGCGGATAAGGAACGATTTTGGCACTAGAGCAGGCCTGATCTGAAGCAATCTTGCACATTGCAAGCACACCATGTTGGGGGTTCACTTTTGTTCAACTGAATAAAACTGAAAAAACATTAACTTAAGTGACGAGATGCACTTTCTTTAACTAATTAAAGCCGTAAATATATCAGATTTGGCTCCGATTTAGGACAGATCTTCACATGCTGGCTTTTGGCTTAAAAATGCTGTCGACATTGACTGAGAGCAAAGTGGTAATTTAGAGGCTGGCACACACACACATGCTGATTTTTGCACTTGACACTGATGCATATGGATTTATAGTACTCTCCATTCTAGAGAGGGAGAGAGAGAAAAAAACAGAAACAGAATTCCTTAAATGAATCACCACAGACTGACTTGCTGAACTCTGCAGTTTAAAATTTATTGTGAATGTATCCACACTTTGCACTTCAGATACTTACTTATAGCCTACAGGAGGTGTTGTGCAACACTATGAAGACTGTTCGTGTAAGCAGATTTCAGACACAAAAATGTCCTTCATTAGTAAAAAATCAACCAAAACAAATGAGGTGAAAGGTAAATGTGCAACCATCCATCCATAATCTTTCGCTCATCCAGGACTGGGTCATGGGGGCAGCAGTTTAAGCAAAGATGTCAAGGCTCTTTTTCTCATTGGCGTCTCTTCCTTCACCTTAGAAGAGTCTTTTGGAACTGGATAGTTTAAATCTTATGATTAGCATCAGCTATAAGGACAAATGATGAGAACCAGAAACATTTCTCAAAGACCATGAAAATGACCGTTCCTGCTGCGACTGGAGATTCCATCTCATGGGGGCTCTGCTAGGGTTAGAATGTCTTCTGTCAGCAGACAGCTACATATAGGAGATCACCACCAGTGAAATGTCATTTCTTTATATACTGAAGCAGAAATGTCAGCGCCGTGGCTAAAGCTGTTATCACCTCCCCGTCTGTGGGAGTGTTTATACACGTCGATCACGCTGAAGGAGAAGTTCACGTGTCAGCAGCACCAGTGAGCCCACTGAGGGTTCAGAGGTGGAAACCGGAAGATGAATAATTCCCGACTCTGGCTTTACTTGAAGTGACAGCTACACATACTTGTCCTGGTCATACAGCGAGTTATAGATTGAGAGCTATAGATGGCAGAGAGATAAAAATGGAAAATTGCATCACAGAGCTGGATAACAGTTCAAAGGACTCGATAAGCTCAGCACAGCTCAACAAAGATCAGCATCACTCAAATGTTAGAAATATCCTCTTTTTTTATGTTGTGCCATTAAAATGACATTCTTTACAAAAAATGCCTGCCCATTAAGAGATAAATGTACAATCAAATGTTATAAATTAAATTTTTTTAAAGAAAACATCAATAAACTGCTAGGAATTTTAGACAAATTTAACGTGATTTTTTTCTCTCTCATTTAGTTCATGTCAGTTCATGAGCTCTTTGAAAATTAGTCCAAACTTGAGTTTTATTGAATTAAAATGAAATTGTGTGTGGTGTAAAAGCTCAGAAGAGGCTTAGTTAACCTTTTGTCCCACCTGCTTTTATGCTTCACTGGTGTTCCATCATTACGCTGTGTCTCCTTTGTCCCAACTTTAAACGGGAATAACAGATGAAAAAATAATTCCACTGTCTTTGAATGGGGGATATGTATAAAATAAGTCACTGCTGTCAATCAAGACAAGGTACAGAGTCTTTAGCCCACAGAGGAAATTCAAATTGCTTCACTTTGAGTACTAAGAAATAGAAGCTTTTAAGGGGTTAAAAACTACAACAGACAGAAAAATGGAATAAAATCAGATGAAAATTAAGTCAAAACAGCAGGTGGTAGATTTGAAACAAAAGCACTAACAGAAAGTAAAGTTTAGCTTTTTTGAATTTGAAAAAAAATCTAAGCACAGTTCCACTTGTATAAGTGACAATTGTTCAACATGCAACACACATCAAAAGGAAAATATGTAATCAAAAAGCTAGAACTAAATTTATAAGCACGCTCTTTGTAAAAGCTCAATGTCCAGTCTCCGCAGAAAACTCATCAAGTTGTTTTTCCATAATTCACCAAGAGGCTGGAAAGATCCCCGATCGGTTTTACAAACCGACTCTTAAGTACGGAAAGTAGCCGCTGAGCTGTCATACATAAGTAATACATTATCTGTGTGTTTATAGTCAGCTTTTAGGAGAAAAATATAAGAAAGAAAAAAGTGAATAAGAAGTACAAGAAACCAATATTATTAGCTTTTGTACATTTTTTCTTTTTGTTTTATCAAGTGTAACTTTTTCCAACCCTCTTCTCCGATATGATATTGGCTAATGAATAATTTTGACTAAATGTTTATCTACTAGCACATATAAAAAAAAAATAAATGTGTTGTTAAAAAACTCCTTAGAGTGACTGAATTAAAAAAAAATACTATCAATAGTCTTAAACTTTTCTTTTTTAAAAATACTATCTTGCTGTGTATCTACTTTAGGAAGCAGACACCTAAAGTGGAAAAAAATGAGCCCTCATCTGACTCAATGGTGTGAAAATTTGGAGAAAAGAATACAAACAATGTCAAATAAAGTTGAGGATCATAAATAAATACAGTGATGTTCACAGTACTGCCTGAAATTATTCATAAACATTTGTTGTTAATGAACTGCCACCTTAACATGGTGGAGGGGTTTGAGTGCTCCAGTGATCTCAGGAGCTATACTGTTTGGGGCTTCAGCCCTGGTAGGGTCTCCCAATGGCAGACATGTCCTGGGTCAGAACCCCTTTTTGAGAAGTTCAAGCTCAGATCCAGTTACGCCACCCCTATTGTCATTACCGGGGACCCACCCGGAAGCCGGGCCTGGTGGCCAGGGCTCCTCCCACGGGCCCCAGTTGGGTAAAGTCGATGAAGGAATAACGTGGGATTGGTCTCCAGTGGGCCCACCACCTGCAGGAGAACTAAGAAGGGGCCGGTGTAATGTGGTTGGGTAGCAGTTGAGGGGGGAGTGCCTCGGCAGCCTAAACTCCAGTCGTGGAACATGGCTTTTGGGACATGGAACGTCACCTCTCTAGGATGTAAGGAGCCTGAGCTTGTGCGAAAGGTCAAGAGGTACCGGCTAGATATAGTTGGGCTCACCCAGAGGCTGGGCTCTGAAACTCAGTCTCTCAGGAGGGGTTGAACTCTACTCTTTTGGAGTTTCGCATGGTGAGAGGCAGTAGGCTGGTGTGGGCTTAGCTACTCGTGAGCCCCCAGCTCAGCCGCCAAGTATTTGAGTTCACCCCAGTGGACAAGAGAGTTGTGTCCCTTCTGAACATTCAGAGACCTGGTTCAGAGTACCCGGCCTTCTTTGTGTTTCTCAAAGGGGTACTGGAAAGTGCCTCAACAGGGGATTGCATTGTCCTCCTGGGGGACTTCAATGCCCACATGGGCAACAACAGTAGCACCTGGAGGGGTGTGATTGGTAGAAACGGCTTCATTGATCTGAACCCAAGCTGTGTTTTATTGTTGAACTTCTGTGCTGGTCATAGTTTGTCGATAACAAACACCATGTTTGAGAATAAGGGTGTCCGTCAATACCCTTGGCATCAGGAAACCCTCTGCAGGAGATCGATGATCAACATTTCAGGCGACCTTCAGCCATTTGTCTTGGACACACGGGTAAAGAGGGGGGCAGAGCTGTCCACTGATCACTACCTGGCAGACTTTTGTGACTCTTTTGATGCTCTTTACTGTGAGGGTCTGCTAGGAAAGTCTGGCTGAGCCCTCCATCAGCGAAGTCTTTAACTCCCACATCCGGGAGAGCTTCAAACAGGTACCGAGGGACACTGATGACTGTCAACGTTAACGCGTCAACACACGCTCTTAATTTAAAAATGAATGTGTTATTTTTTTATTAACGCAGATTATTAACATGCAGAAGCAACAATCTTCCACTTTGCGTTGCACAAAAAAAAAAAAATTCAATCAATTTTTAGTACTTTATTCTTATTTTTTTTACAAAAAGTGGACCATTTCATACATGGTGTGGCCCGTTGTCACGGTAACGTGAGAATGCATTGCTGGGCTGGCTGACCGCAACTGCAGCGGAAAGCGATATATGTGCTGATCGTCACGATAAGTTCAGTAAAACATAAATTCAGAGAGAAAGTTCACCTTACCCGGACCAAGGGTAGAAACACAGTGTTTGTTTCTTGTGGCATCTTTGTTTTCTTGGAGTAATACTGCAAACATAAAAGTCTTTACAGTTCTTTAGAGTTCTGCTTATCTTACTGTTTATGTGTTTTGTGCACACATATTACATTTCAGGGTTATCTGAGTTAACACTTAACAAATTAAAACACTTCAGACAAAAAAAATTTAGAAAATATGTTCTCTCTGGCCTTTTTTTTGTTCAAAAGGTGCATATTGTAGTATAAAATCGACCTTATAAAGTATTGTGATTAATTGTAATTAGTTACAATCCAAAAGTGAGATTAATTTGATACATTTTTTAATTGTTTGACAGCACTACTGCTGACACTGAGTCTGAATGGACCATGTTCTCCACTTATATTGTGTCTGCTGCTGTTTAAAGCTGTGTTAGCAAGGTCTCTGGTGCCTGTCGTGGCAGCAACCCCCAAACCCAGGGTGGACACCTGGTTACCTGGTGAGCAGAGAAAGCAGCAGCAAATTAGAAGAACTGGTTTGAACATGGATTACTGAGCAAAGGGAAATGTGCGCGTGTTTCCAGCAAAATGATCGCCATGAAAGCGAAGAGAATTTTTGAAACGGAGACTCAAAGGGAAAAGAAATGTACACAGACAGTGCTACCCAGAACAGAATATAATGTTCTCATCATTTCAATCAATCCTGAAATGTTCATCTGGTGTTGTTTGCATTTTGTGACCAAATTTCACTGCAAAATGAACCCATTAACCATCACCATTCTGCCTGTGATGGAATAAACGCTGGTCTCTAACAGACGCTGGTCTCTAATAAATGCTGAAACTTTTTAAAATAATTTAATCTATTATTGGAAGAAATATGGTATTTTCCTTTTTTTCATTTTAGATGAACTGACTGATGTTAAGTTGTGTTTTTCATGTCACAATGGGCCTATAGTTTTAGGTCTCACTCTATTCCTAGCCCTAAACATCCTCAGAACCTGCTGAATCCTTTTTAGGGTCAGTGGGTTGCTGGAGCTGATATTAGCTACTGTTGGGAAAAGGTGGACCCTGGACAGGTTGCCAATTAGTTGCTGGGCCATACACACACCTAGGGGCAATTTAAAATGACCAATTAACTTATAGAACATGTTTTCAGACTATGGGAGGAAATCTTAGAAAACCAACACATGCATGAGGAGAACATGCAAACTTCACACAGAAAGGTCCCATCCAAGATTTGACCAGGGTTTTCTCGCTGTGAGGCAAGAGTGTTAACCTCTACTCCACCACGCACACTAGACACTTAAATAACATTTAGGTTGTAAACTCAAACACAGGACTTAAGCCTTGCATTTGCTTTACTAGGATTGGTTAACTGTCCTAAAAAGTGTCCGCAGGTTGTTTTAAGGTCAATGTTCGAAAGAAACTTTACAAATGTTAGAGATGCATTTATGCACACACAAATTATTTTCTTTTACCTTGTTGTTTGCAAAATGTAATTAATATTGAAGAGAGGGTTTTTCACAAGCTGCTAGTTGGTTCTGTTTGCACATCATTTTGGCTTCATTGACTTTGCATCCATCCTGCTGCTTTTAAATGGCTCCCGCACAACAGTTAAAAAAAGAAAAGAACTTTGCATAAATATTTACATAAATGAAAGCCAATTTAGCAGAACTTCTTCTGAAAGAGAAGGGACGTTTGACTGAGCGTGACTGAAATGGTAACACTTTCTTTCAGCCTATCTCAAAAACTTATAACCAGCTTGGGCACAAAATAAACTTTTAATTTGCTCTGATATCTATTCAAAGAGGTACAAATTAGTAAACAGTTGCTAATTTGATTGAATTCTTTTTTTTTATTGATATTTTGTATTTAATTTTTTTCTCTAAAGGATATTTATTTCTCCTCATAAGAAAGAATTAATTGAAATCCCGCCCAGTGGCCTCTTGGAAGGCAGCTTTAGATAAGATGAAAAGTGAGGCACAGATAATAGTTACACAGTTGGAAGTCTGATTTCTTCTTTTGAATGTAGAAAATAATAAAAAAGATCTCTCAATTCAACACTGCTCTTCTGGTATCGCAACAATTTTAAAACCAGATGGAACATTGAAGAATTATTTGTCTCTCTTGCATGCTGTGTGGAATTCAGTGCGTAGATTCTTACAAATCGCCGCCGTAGCGCAAAGTGATGATAATTCAACTCTTAAGTAAACTTTTCCAACTCCAGCTGTCTGGCAAAGAATGGATCACCTCTCCATGCAGAGAGAAAGAATATAATCAGCCAAATAAAGATGTTATTTACAATCTCTCAGTGAGACAGCTTGCTATTTTCTTTTTGTCTGCCACGTCTATTCATGGTGTCCTACATTCTGAAACTGTGACCAGAAGTGCTCCAAAACAAGCCTCTCCTCTGACTTCAGTGACACTTTGCTCCAACTCCATCCATTTTCTTCCGCTTATCCGGGACCGGGTCGCGGGGGCAGCAGTCTCAGTAAAGATGCCCAGACTTCCCGCTCCCCGGCCACTTCCTCCAGCTCCTCTGGGGGGACCCCGAGTCGTTCCCAGGTCAGTCGAGAGACGTAGTCTCTCCAGCGTGTCCTGGGTCTTCCCCGGGGCCTCCTCCCAGTGGGACATGCCCGGAACACCTCCCTAGGGAGGCGTCCAGGGGGCATCCGAACCAAATGCCCGAGCCACCTCAACTGGCTCCTCTCGATTTGGAGGAGAAGCGGCTCTACTCCGAGCTCCTCCCGGGTGACCGAGCTTCTCACCCTATCTCTGAGTGAGCGCCCAGCCACCCTACGGAGGAAGCTCATTTCAGCCGCTTGGATCCGGGACCTCGTTCTTTCGGTCATGACCCAGAGCTCATGACCATAGGTGAGTATTGGGGCGTAGATCGACCGGTAAATTGAGAGCTTTGCTTTCTGGCTTAGCTCTGTCTTCACCACGACGGACCGGTATAGCGACCGCATGACGGTGGACGCAGCACCAATCCGCCTGTCGATCTCACGCTCCAATCTTCCCTCACTCGTGAACAAGACCCCAAGATACTTAAACTCCTCCACTTGGGGAAGGAGCACTCCACCCACCCAGAGAGGGCAAACTACCTTTCTCCGGTCGAGAACCATGGCCTCAGACTTAGCGGTGCTGATCCTCATCCCTGCCGCTTCACACTTGGCTGCAAACCGTTTCAATGCATGCTGGAGGTCCTGGCTCGATGAAGCCAACAGGACAACATCATCTGCAAAGAGCAGAGAGGAAATCCTGTGGTTCCCAAACCAGACCCCCTCCGGACCCTGGCTGCACCTAGAAATTCTGTCCATAAAGACTATGAACAGAGCCGGTGACAAAGGGCAGCCCTGCCGGAGTCCAACATGCACCGGGAACAGGTCTGACTTAGTGCCAGCTATGCGGACCAAGCTCCTGCTCTGGTCATACAGAGACCGGACAGCCCTGAATAAGGCTCCCCGGACCCCATACTCCCAAAGTACCCTCCACAGGACACCACGGGGCACACGGTCGAACGCCTTCTCCAAGTCCACAAAACACATATGGACAGGATGAGCGAACTCGCATGAACCCTCCAGCACCCTGGACAGGGTGTAGAGCTGATCCACAGTTCCACGACCAGGGCGGAAACCGCATTGTTGTTCTTCGATCTGAGGTTCGACTATTGACCGCACTCTCCTCTCCAGTACCCTTGCATAGACTTTCCCAGGGAGGCTGAGGAGTGTGATTCCCCGGTAGTTGGAGCACACCCTCCGGTCCCCCTTCTTGAAAAGGGGAACCACCACCCCTGTCTGCCAGAAAAAATGAAAAACATACAGCACACATGTGACACATTGATTCCATTGAATATAATAGTTGTTAAATAGAGTTTGATTATTTTGCTTTAAAGTTAGTTGGGGGAAGCAAACTTACATAATCACATCACATCAGTAATGTTTTAGTTAACTGTGTTCTTACATATCTGGTTCTTAGCATTTAGAGTTTTTTTAATGCTTAATCTGTCTGAAACAACTTTGTATTTGAAACTTAGACTAATAGCAGAAGCATTCCTTGTGAGTCCTAATCACTGAAGAATTTGATTGAATGGCTGGAAAGATCACCTTTGACAGCAATAATTTATTAATTAATATAAATTTAGATAATTCGATTTTCAGTGATGTTATCAGCTGCTAGCAGCGGCCCACTTCTCCTTTTTAACATAACGTTACTTCACTGAGGTTTCCCAATCGTCATTTCGTCATTTCGCTTTAAGTCCAGAAAAGTATTAATTTTTCCTTACTTCAAGATGTTAAACTTTGTTGTTTATCTATTTCTCTTCCCCTGAACTTTGGATCTGCCAGGGCCTTAATGAACCAGTGACGAGTGTCTTGAAAATAAAGTAAAAGTTTTAAGGGACACCTGTTGGGATTTTATAAATATATATATATATATATAGATATATATATATCTATATATATATATGAACTTATGAACAGCAATTATGATTTAGAAAAGCATTTTTAGAAGCATTTCTTAATGTTATTTTCCAGCATTGTTTCTTTCCCCATTCACTTGATTTGACCTTGTTTTTTATTTTACATGTTACATTCAATGCAAGTGGTATCATAAATACTCAGATGGTGATAAGCAAATTTTAGCTAAAGAGACGTTTTTCATGTATTTTCTGCACAGCTTGGGATTTTGCTGCAAAAATGAAGCTACCCCAGAAGAGTATTTTGGCTTTCAAAGCACTTGTATCCTTTTCCTTATAACATGTATGTTGTGTTGTACCGCAGGATGTGTTTTTTTCACTATTTTAAAAATGTTTTACCACATATTTTGCAGAATGACCTAACAGCTGCAATGGTAAATAGTGGTGTAAAAGTGAGAAAGACCTTCAGCACTAAAGGTTTGCTGAAAACAGCAAGTTAGCTTTGCTTAACCCGCTAAACCCTTTTTTCCATTAATGTCAAATATTCCACTTTCTATTTAATGTTTCTACAATGTCTGCAAATTATTAATGCATATCAGCCTTTTCGGTTCATATTTTTGATGCTCTGCAATGGACTGACAAACTATCCAGGATGTGACCCACTATCACCCAACATTAGCTGGGTTAGGCTCCAGCAACCCCATGAATCCGTAAGCAATTAATCAAGTTTAGAAGATAAATGGAGAGATTGTTTTCACTCATTATACATTAATGGTGTATCTTGTCATACGAATGACTGTTTTTTTCTGTTAAAAAGTACAAATATGTATGACTTTAAAAAGTCATGCATAAAACAAAGACTCAACAATTATATTTAAGTCTAAACTTCTGTGCTTCAGAGCACACCCACCTGAAGACATGTGTTATTCCTCCATGGCTTCTCCTTAAAAAAGCCCTTTAGGACATCACTACAGTTTCAAATGCCCCTGCAATTGGACCAATAGGGAGGAGCCAGAGGGGTAGGGAAGCAATTCGGATTCGGCCCAAAAACTCTCAGTAGCTATAGAAAATGACCTGCTCTCTGGACTGTTGGTGGGAGGAACTAGACCACTGGCTGAAGTCTCGTTTGATTGTTGAGAAATGTGAAAAGTATGCATACTGCACACTTGACTCAATACGTCCACAATAGCACCAAAGAAAGGTTCCCAATTCTGCCTTTTTGAAAAGGAGATCCTTCTGAAAGCAGCTAACTTGCTGAGATGCAGGGCAGGAGGTAAAGGTACTTTAGCCAGAATGTTTGAGATATAAAAGATAATCCTGGATGCACAGAATTATCTAAAATATATAAAGGAAAATACAAAACAGAAAAATGATGCATGTTCTTCCAAAGGAAATAATGTGCACAAGTGATACTTAGCTCAGTTTATACTGAGAAACAGACACAGAAAGTTAATTTTGGTCATCTTTGACTAATTGCTTAATTTAAACTCTCCTATTAGTTGTTGTTCCAAAGCTTTAGTTAGTACCAACAGAGGAAAAATGTCAGTCTAAATTGACGAATGTAAAAATAGAGTTTCTCTACAGTTCATTTAATGATCCTTGTGACAATTTCTTTAGTGAAGTGTTCTGTGGATAATGTTTACTTCTGACAATCTACTCCAGCAGTGGCTTCTTCACTGTATAGGAAATGAAATCGTTGGTGGATCTGGTGAACATATATCCTTCATTCCACAGACAACATTATTCAATGGTTGGCTGAGTAGGTGTAAAGTGAATAAGCAGGGATGTGTGAAATTGGTACCCCAGCAGCCACCCCCACCCCCACCCCCACCACCACCCATCCACCCACCCAGTTCCCAAATACACACACCTACCTTCAAAATCTATCATGCGGCTTGCACAATGTTCTATTTTTCTTTGAGCTTCCACTGTTTTTCTAAGCAAATAATTCAGCTCATCAGTCAACTCCATATTTACTGAAGCGGATTCAAACTGGGGCTGCCAGACATTTAATCTACGACATTGCTTCACATTCATCCGCACAGATTTTATTGATGTCTTTGACTGAGTCAGACAAGAATTTTGAAGTCCTCCAGAGAGCTGGTTTCAAAATTGTATTCCCTTCATGACAGCGTCTATCAAATGCTTTTATGGTTGCTTTTGAGGGATAAATCTGAAAGATAAGTGAGGAGGATGATGGAGGTGAAACATGTGGTTGATGGTTATCCTCAGAACATTTGCCCCTCCCTCCCTACAAAAAAAGTTGACTTATTTTAGACACTTTAAGTTTTGAAAGTTTATGATTCTTTGAATATGGTATCATGTGCAAATGACAGAGGTCTTTTGCTGATATCAAGATCGTCTTTCATTCTTGCATTGGTGTTTAGTGTTTAGTTAAGTAAACATTAGATAAAAATAATAAGCAGAAAGTAATGAAGTGATAAAACTTGAATTGGTAAAAAAAAAAACAGTCTTATTATTTCATATCCACAATCTTATGATATTTTACACCCATCAATCCGTTTTCTTTACCTGCTTCGCCCCTACCGGTGTCACAGAGCTGCTGGAGCCTGTCCTGGGAACTGTTCAGTAAAGGTGGGGCACACCCCCGACAGGTTGCCAGCCAGTTGAAGACACAGGGACATTTAGGGGCAATTGAGAGTCACCAATTAACGTATGAAGCATGTTTTTTTAGACTATGGGAGGAAGCCAGAGTACCCAGTGAAAACCCACACCTATACAAGGAGAACATTTAAAACGCACAGAAATGTCCCAACAGGGATTTGAGACATACAGCCACCTTAAGTGAATTCATGAAAATGAAATGTACCACTGCCATGAATGTGGTAAGTGTATTGTAAAGTATTCAGTGACAGTCTATAAGAACTGAACACAGTATCCCCTCACCCCTCATGTTCTAAATAGGAAGTATCCACTGGTCTCGAAAGCCAAAATTCCATAGATTTCTACTAGGAAATAAACAGCTTTTATTCTTTTTGCCAGAATAACCATTCTTACTCTGGTACTTCTTTTTTTACATGTTCTTGCTAAAAGTAATTTTTCTAATGATATTTTTTTTCCTTTTTACAAGTGACTCAAGATCTAAACTGGCCAATCAGAGGCCTCAATTAAGGCATGTGATGCCTACCCCCCACTTCAAACGTTTTAAATGTTTGATTGACAGATTCTCCTGAGCTCGCTTTCAGTGGAAGGGGTGTGGCTTTCCAAAAAAGCTCACTCCTGATTAGCGAGTGTGGTTGCCATTGACCGAGTCAGACCAATTACTGCTTACTTACGTTGTTTGGTTCCAACATGGCGACGTCCAACATGGTGTTAGGGTTAGGTGTTCAACTGATATGTGCACGCTCCATGTTTGCAGCTTGATTGTTAAAAATTAGGGAGTTAGACAATCAGAGTGTATTTTTTGCGGACATCTTACAGTAGTTCTATGGTTATTTACGTATCATCTACACACCCCGTGTGTGCAGTCAGTAAAAAGCCATTACGCTCATTTTATGAATTGCTGGAGTGCAGCTTAAGGGCACCATATGACAGCATCACTCATACATGATAAGTGCATCTAACTTACATTAGCTTTACAAATACTTCTCAACACAATACCCCCCCCCCCACACACAACAATTGTACATTCCATTTTTCATGATATTTCTTAAAGTGATTGCATGAGCCACAAGGGAACTGCAAGACACACCTGCGCTCCACTTAGGATGTGGCCGCTTCTTGCTGTGACCTTCCACGGCCCAGACAACTGATAAACCTGCAGCATTTGTATGGGTCAACCTCTATACAGGTGCATGTGACTAAGTCATAAGGCTAATGGAAGTTGCGCCCACTTGTGACGTATGAATGATACCACTGTACAGTGTCCTTTCGCAACACTAGTCATTAGTAGGGTGCATGTACTCACTCCTTACTGACTGCCTGCAATTGCTGCACACATGTGGTGTGCAGGTGATACCTAGGTGTCCATATAGGACTGCCGTAGGATGTCTACACAGACTACGCTCTGATTAACTAATTTCTAACATCAGGTTACAAACAATGAGGGCGCAATGAGCTCGAACTTATTACATAAACAGCACTACTGTGCAAGGGGGGCAATACAATAAAAAAATAAGTACGACCCGCCTGTATCTCACCTACTTCGGGCTTATTTACCATTACATGTTAAGTGTTTGCTACAACCTGTCCCCTGCACCATGGTTGTTGAAAAAAATGTACATGAACATTTTTGCTCTACCAAAGGTTTACCAACTTACTATTTTGTGTGGGCCACCTGCGTGCGCCCGACAGATTTGTCCATTTTCTGCTCATATCCATCCATAAGGACAGTTGTGACTAAGGCTATTGATTGAAAGAAACAATTCACTGTAAGGCCCTTTAAGAAACAGTAGAAGATCAAAATGAATGAGCAGGATGAGAAGACATCAGCCAGGAGAAAGAAGGAGAGAAAGATTAGCCTCCTTTTTTCTACCACTGTCAAAGAACGAGGATAATTAATGTAGGACAGAATATCTAATTATCCTTTGACTCAGGACCCAACCTTTTCCCTCACATTTTTTCCCCTTCCTTTGAAAAGGAGGTCTCTCGTGTCTCAAAATAACCTGAACTTGAGAATAATGTTGCATATTGTTCCTAACTTGGGCTAGAGCAGCACAGCTGAAAGGATTACCAAAGTGTCTTAATTGAAGGCGTAGGCATTGACAGTTTGTGTCATCACACTTCCCCCTGTGTTTGCTCTGTTACAAATCAAAGCTTTGCACGCCATTATGTATAAGATGATATAATCAAATGCACTACAGGACTCCATTAAAAATCAGATGCAAAGAATCAGCTTATTGATCAGAAAACCCATGATGAAAAGTTTAATGGACTTCAGAACAATCATTTTAAGAAAGATGATATAGACTGACAGCTGTACCATAGAGACCATCTTCTGCACTTTGAAACTTCATGCAGTGTTCAGATCCTTGCAATCAATCTCATTTAATCTCTTCCA
Source organism: Adrianichthys oophorus (assembly GCA_036245035.1). Lineage (NCBI taxonomy): Eukaryota > Metazoa > Chordata > Actinopteri > Beloniformes > Adrianichthyidae > Adrianichthys > Adrianichthys oophorus. The sequence continues at coordinate 44,458,598 of BSAI01000108.1, read as the reverse complement.
GGTCAAAGCAATTAGTGGCTTCTGGGATCACAACATTTTTAAGCTGGAATTTAGAGAATGAAATGGTTCTCGTCCAATTTAGAAGACTGAGGTTGTTTGATCTTCTGCCCATATGTCAGACTGCTCTCACATTTCACACTTTTCCCTCTCAACTGTCTGAACAGTTCAAGTGAGGAGGTAACACATTCTTTTTCACATCCCACTTGGGTCTCTTCCAATTTTGGATCTAAATATGAGGAGGCTGTAGCTCACCGGGTTAACAAATTGCATGCTCAATCTGCTGAGTGGGGGTTTGAATTCCCGATTGGACATAGTGTCCTTAGATAGAAAAACTGACCTCATTGCCCTCAGTAGTAGGTCACTTTGGATAAAAGCATCTACTTAATGTAAAGAACAAAGGAAGATCCAATTATGTTATATATCTTTACATTAAATTGTAGGATAAGAAAGCAAAATGCAGGGTTTCTCATTATTTCTTATTTTGATTTATATTAAATCGGGCTGGACGGTGGTGCAGTAGTTAGCGCTCTTGCCTCACAGCAAGAAGGTTCCAGTGTCATCAATGGGGAACCTTTCTGTGTAGAGTTTGCATGTTCTCCCCGTGCATGCGTGGGTTTTCTCCGGGTACTCCGGCTTCCTCCCACCGTCCAAAAACATGCTTCATAGGTTAATTGGTCACTTTAAATTGTCCGTAGGTGTTGATGTGAGTGTGCATGGGTGTGTGACTGTGGCCCCTGCGACAGACTGGCGACCAGTCCAGGAGTATCCCCTGCATTTGCCCATGAGTAGCCGGGTTAGGCTCCGGCGACCCCATGACCCCGAAAGGGAAAAAGCGGTTTGGAAAATGAATGAATGAATTAAATCCTAATATTTAAAACAGATAAGCAACTGCAAATTTGAAAAAAAAATGTGATTTTTTTTTTATTGGGATGTTTGTGCTTTACTTTTAAAAGGATCTGAGGGGATGTGCACAGTGGGTTGATCAGTGGTGTAGTGGTTAGCACTCTTGCCTCACAGCGAGAAGGCTTTGGTTCGAATTGTGGCTGTGTCCTTTCTGTGTGGAGTTTGCCTGGTCTCCTCTTACATTTGTGGTTTTTATCTGGATACTCTGGTTTCCCCCTGCAGTCTAAAAACATGCGTCATAGGTTAATTGGCGTCTCTGAATTGTCTGTTTTAGTGTGGTAGGGTGTACCCCAACTTTTCTCAACAGTACCTGGGACAGGCTCAAGCAACTTCACGACACCATAGAGATTGAATGGTTTCAGAAAATGAATGGACAGATTTGCACAGTAGTGTGGTGGCAAGCACTGTAGCCTGACAACAAGAAGGTCCTGGTTTGAATCATGGCTGGTACAACATGTAGACAGAATATTATGTTTTGTTCATCTGTTAATGTTTGGATCACAAGGTACTGTTTTTTCCCACTGGCCCCTGAAGTACACACATTATAGTTGTATTTGGAATGTTGGAAGTGGATGCAGTTACACTGTATGCTACACTTATTTAATAAAGAGCCACCTGTGGATAAATCTGTAAGCAAAGTACAACAAAAGAAAACAACGGCTAGAACTTCTCCATGTTGAGTTTGTATGTTCTTCCATGGGTTTTTCTTCAGGCACTCCAGCTTCCTCCCACACTCCAAAAGCATGCTTCATAGGTTGATCGGTGATTGAATTGTCCCTAGAAATGAATGTGTGTATGTGGTTGTGTGGCCCTGCAACAAACTCTCATACTGGCAAAGGTGAATGTTGTTCCAACCACAAAGTAACTGGAATAGGTTCCAGTAACCCCCTTGACCTTAAACAGGACCAATCAGTTGTTAAAGATAAATACATAGGGATTCAAGTACTTAAAAAAAATATTTTTATTTTTCCGCAGACAGACCTCCGATGGCTATTTTCACAACACACATTTTCCATGTGAAAATGTTTAATTTTTCATTTACTATATAGTGTTTGAGAACAAACACTGAGTCTTGAGGCACTTTATTTTTTTACGTTACCTGCATCCTCTCCTAGTTGATTTTAAATAAATATATTAATAATTTATATAAAATTATTTCCTTGGTATCATTCTTGTTGCTAACACTGTGAAGACTCTAGCCCAGTGTCACATCTTTTGCTTTTGTGCTCTTAACTTCACAGTCTCTCAGATCTATTTACTAAGAATTCCTGGCTGTCTCACCCACCAATATTCTCTGGCATTTGAGGGCACTTCAAAGCTCACCTCATATGTATTTTTTCCTTTTGTACACTTCAACGTTATTATTTAATATTCTTGAAAAACTATATTTCAAAGAATCCTTATTTTTGTTTTTTTTATTGCGTTTAACTTTGATCCAACTTACATTCTTGAAAAATTAATCAAAAGATTTTTATTACAAAAAAAAACCAAAAAGAAATTGTATTTCGTGTTCATACTAAAACCTGTGATAACATTGATTTAAATACATGCAAATAAGCATAAACAAGATACTAATTTCACTAATAAAATCATAGAAAGTCTATAATGTATTTTCCAGCTTAAACAATATTACAAGCTACAAATTGACCACTCAGGAAGCAACAATGACTGACAATCGATGTCAACCACTGTTGTGGAAATGGAATAAACAACAGGTGGAATGCATGACGCACATTAAAGGAGTGGTTCTGTAGGTGTAGGCCACAAACCGCTTTTCAGTTCCTATGCTTTCTGGATGATGTTTTGGTCACTTTTGATTGCTGGCGGTGCTTTTCTCTCTAGTTGCAGTGGTATCTAGAACCCACAGAAGTGGCTCAGATAGTGCATCTCATCCATGATCGTACATTGATTCGAACTGAGGCAGCAAGGTTTGCTGTGACTGTCAGCATAGTGTCCAGGACATGGAGGTGCTTTACCAGGAGACCAGCCAGTGCATCCGGGGATGTGGAGGAGGTCATAAGAGGGAAACAACCTATCAGCAGGATCACCTTTGTGCAAAGAATAACAGAAGAAGCACTGCTACAGCACTGCCACAGCCCTACACTTTGTGTTATGCTTCATAGGAAAAGTGCTATAGAAATAAAGTTTGATTTGATTTGATTTGATACAAAATGTTTTCCATGGTCAGAGACAGGCTTGATGAGGACGATATGAGGCCTGGACATCCACAGGTGGGGTTGTGTTTACAGTCTAAGAACATGAAGGACGTTTGGCATTTTCCAATGTGAATCATGCGTGGCAAATTCACCACTGACTCTCTGTGCTCTTCACAAATGAAAGCAGGTTTACTCTGAGCACATAAAACAGACGTGACGAAGTCTGGAGACACCATTGAGATTAATCTGCTGCCTGCAGCATCCTTAAGCATGACCAGCATGACTTGGCAGTAGGTCAGTAATGGTGTGGGGTGGCAATTCATTGGGGGGGGGGGGGCACAGCCCTCCAAGTGCTTGCCAAAGGTAGCCTGGTGTCATTAAGTACCATTAGGAGATCCTCAGAGTCTTTGTGAGACCATATTTTGGTGCGGTTGGTCCTGGGTTCCTTCTAATGCAAGACCATGCTAGACTTCATGTGACTGGAGTTTAAACTATGTAAAAAACAAAGTATTTAACAAACATAATGTCTTTCATTCAGATCTAGGACAGGTTTTTTGTGTTTACTTTATTTTTCAGCATTGTTTATACATGTATTTTAAAATGTTGTGTTTCTGCAAGTGATTTAGTATTTCAGCAACAGAGGCAACAGCTTTTAGCATTATTGCAAAATAAACTATGCTTGTAGCAAATGCATGCATACTTTCTAGTTTGTCTTTTTTAATCTCTTCAGAATAGATAAAGGAACATAGGTGGTTAGCAAAAATGACAAATCCTAATCAAAGATTTGTTTTCTTCTTTCTTAGCATTTGCTATAAACAGGGCAATAATTCAAAAATCTATTTATTGTAACAAGAATATATGATTGAATAAAATGTAATAAATCTGGCCTGACGTGAAGAACATGGTGTGTTCTTGATAAGACTGTTTCTAATCTAATCCAATGCCAATATTTTTTTCTTTTTACTTGTCTTTTTGACTTTTATTTGGCAAAGATCTGTTGAAGTTAATCTTTACGTGTTTCATCTTTCCCTCCGCACACATCTGTCCACGGATGAGTATCAAAATGATATATGGAGCTGTTTGCAAACGCTGAGCTACAAAGAAAGCACTGCATCACTTAGCATCCCACTGCCAAATACAACTCCTTCGTTACACCTCCCAGAAGTATCAGGCACACCCTCACTTGAGTAATTTTGCCATCTGTTGACAATGTTTCCACGGTGGGTGATTTGTCATTGTGAGCAGCAGGGCAAAAATTAACAAGCTTATTTATGATCCCAGCTACATTTGCACAATGAAAACACCAGTGGTCATGCTAAACAGTCAGAATCCTATTATGGGTGCTGGTGAGGCAGAAGAAGAGATGGATTACACAACTCACTGGACCTCTTGCCATTTAAACTAGTTTCAAATACCTGTAAATAATATTTGTTTCTTCAAGGTATCCAAAAGAAAAAAATCTGACATATTAAAAGGATATATTCATCTCAGGAATGGAGATGGACTTTACCTGTAAGCAAAAGCTCAGCGGCCAGAATTAAACACCTGGGAGCACAATGCTGTTTGCACTTTCCGCAAGATTGTAGCTAAGAAAAGGTCAAACAACAAATTGAAATCTTGGCCCAATATTAGATGTAAAGTGAGAACTGGAGTGTGGAATGAATTTGAAAAAAAAAAGAGCAGAAGAATGGTGGGGAAGGAAAAAGTGAAAGAGCGAGATCATGCATAATGTCTCGATGGGCAGTTGAAAATCCTTGGAGCGCTGGTAAGTGTCTCCTAAAATATAGAATCCTTCTTGAATGTTATATTCGTGAAGGCAAAGAAATCTCATTTTGTATGCATAACTTTGAAAAGGTCACGGGAAGAGCAGACAGGCATGAGAGAACTTGCGAATCATCATGAGACACGAGGTCTGGAGAGAACACGGGGGAGAAAATGAGGCAAAGCACACGTTCTGATGCTTTGATAGTCTCTTAACATTGAGAGTGCCTAAAACCACCATTATATTGGGTCTTGTTAAAATTTGCTTTTGCACTTGCATATGTACTATTATCAGTCATGCGTGAAGGAGAGAAGCACTGTGAAGTTTAAGTAAAAAAATCATGACTTTTCCACAATATCAAGGGCCTCAACATTGTAGATTCATAAGTAAAACCGTACAAATGTGCATTACTTTCCACAGATTTCTCTTCCTCAATTTCACCTCATTCAGAACAAAGGGTTTTGTAGCTGTTGAATATTGTAAAAAAATGGCAGACAAAGCTGTCAGCTTAAAAAGGAAAGTAACAGTGGAAGAAGGAACAGCAGTTTCTGATTCTCCCATATGAAAGCACAGATGGAGCACGTCATTATGACTTATGTATTGAACGCGAGGCAAAGTGATGAGTTAATCAGTGCTAGGTGTTTTTGCCTTTAAAATGTTTGGTAAGTGCTTTATTTTTATTCTATAACTCACTCTGGAGTATAAGTCGCAGACAGTACAGGACTGGCACGCAGAAAACCAGGATTCGATTCCAAAGGAGCGCAATGAGCAATTAATGCAGCAATTAACATGACAATGGGGATCTATTTTCATGCCGTAATACTACTGTCTACCTCATAACCCATGAGAGACAATGAAACACATGTCATGCGGGCTCAGACGTCACCCAGACAAAGTCTGCGTCAGGTGCTGGGGAACCAGAGCACCCTGTTGGAGAGTGCGCTACTGGAACAAGACAGAAATATACTAGATGTGAGATCAAAGTTCTGTTGGAATGCTACTACTCAAGATATCCAACTTAGAGACTTTACATGGAGAGAATTTGGAGTGAATATGTGCTTCAAAACCCACAATTAAGGCCAACTGCCAAGAAACTAGTAGCTCAATGTTCTAACATCCACAAATGGCAACTGCTATCACAACTTGAGATTGAAGTGGTACAAGATAAATAAAACACCAAGTCAAACAGGGTAAGCACAGAGAAAAACATCTCCAATAACTACCGTTACGCTGAGCAAGGCAGCAGCTGACCTGTATGACAAGATCATGTCTAGAATGAAGACCAGGCAACCCTGACACCAACCACAACGGTTGAGTGAAGTACCACCTGGAAGTCTTCTGGAAACTGTAAATGAAGCATTGAGGGCAATTCTTTCCACAACAATCACAAAAACCAATGAACTGGTTTATGCTTCAGCAGCAGTGATTATTACATAAGAAAACAAATCTGGAAATGTTTTTGCTTGAGTGGACATGTGACTAATGAAGGAGCAACCTTTTATTTATGTAGCTGTAGAGGTCATGTGAGGTCAACAGTAATGAAATAATTATCTGTGCTCTTTTTTGATAAGTGAAATCCCCCATTTGACCCATCTTAGGAGTTTACGATAAATACATTTTCATGCCTCTTAAATGATTGATTGCAATTAGTGCATGTGTCATAAACGTTGTAGCTCTTGTATACAACATATTTACATGATTTGCATTACTGGTGGGAGGTAAGGGGCTACTAGCATAGGAGAAAAGTTATAAAGAATATTAGTATTTCAAAAAAGGAATATTAAAATAACTCATTATTTAAAATTGCAGTCAATATTGTTTAAAGTGTAAAGTTTAATGTTATTGGGTTGCTATCAAGCAATGCTAAATCTGAGTTTATCGAAGTGGTCAAAGACAGATGAAAAAATGGGAAAAGAATGACTGTTAGATTAAAAAAAACACATCACACTTTTTTTGTTTTATTTAATGTGTTCATTTTTTTCACTGTTTTCTGAAGTCCTTTTATCTTCAAGGTTAATACAAGTCTGTCTATATATGACATCTAGATGAGTATGAATTTTACTAATCTAAATGATCTTTTTATTTGAATTGTGCAAAATCCTGTCATTAGTTCTGGCCTATGTTGTTTCTCTGGAGATCAACACAGTTGCCAATCATTCATTCATTCATTCATTTTCCAATCCGCTTTATCCCTTCCGGGGTCACGGGGTTGCCGGAGCCTAACCCGGCTACTCATGGGCGAAGGCAGGGTACACCCCTGGACTGGTCGCCAGTCCGTCGCAGGGGATCATTCATTATTTGTTATTGATAAATACAGTTGCTCAAAATGAATCTTTTTAATCTAATTTATTTTTTCTCTTGTTTTTCAGTTTGGTTTTTGCAGCTTTGTTTGGGTTATCTTTTTTTTTTATTTCGTTTTTCCATTACATCTGCCCATTAAGTCAGCAAGTAAAACTGCAAGGGAGAAAAGAACATACAAATTAAAAAGTCTTTAAAAACTAAAGAATGACAGGTGCTTTGAGATTCTGCTATAACATTTTATACTTTTAGGTATAATATAAGGAACAAATTAAAACAATAAAGCTAACATTTCTAACACTAACAGCGCCTACACATATCCCATCATTCTGATCTTATCCTGAACGACATCAAACACTTTAAAAATACTGCTATTTTAACATGCTAGTTAAAATTCTAGCATGGAAACATCTTTTTGCAGCAACAAAAAGTGGAGAAGAAGTAGGTCTACAGTAGCACAGATATTTTTATGACCATCAGTTAAATGATTGAATTTGCTAAACTGATTTGTGGAATAAATCATCATAGTTCAATTTAAAAAAAAGTTTTCCTGTTCAACATGAGAAATCTTGGTAAAAATACAACTGTGTTAGAAAAAACAACAACAACAAAAAAAACGGCGACACCTGACATTTTTCCCAACTGAGATGACAGGTCTTGGAAAAAACAAGGTATTCTTCTATGACATTATTGGCATTACTGTGGGCTGTTTTATTCCTAATATTCTCTGAATAATTATAAGCTGAAATATTTCTGTTGCTGCAACATGTGGAAACACTTTGTTTGGCAAATATTACCATCCGCTAGGGATGTAAATGAAACAGATTTGTATTAAAAAATCGATCTAGTTCTGGAAGTAAGAATTGGTTGAAAACCACAGCTACAAACAAGATTATATGTCCAATCAGAAGCTTGTTTCCCCCAAATTGGGTCAATTAGAAAAGGCAGAAGGGAACCACAGTGAGGGATGTGCGTTTTGTTCACTTAACATGTGAAAAACATTTTTTGTCACAGCACTTAACTGAATAAATTAAAAATACAGTTTTAACTACAATGAACAAAAAGAGTCTAAAAGATGTAAACTGTTATATTTGAATATTTGAAGCTGTTGTGAGGATTCTGAGCTTAGGTTTTGTGATGCTTTTGTCACGTTCTGTTTTCCCTGTCAGACTCACTCGGTTTAGGTTAATAATCCACAGCTGTCTTCATTTTAGTTAATTACCCTCAGCCTAAATAAGTGTCTGGTTTTCAGTTATTCCTGGTCATGTCATCTGTTTTGGCACTCATTTGTTTCTCCATGGGTTTTTTGTCATGTTTCAGTTTATTCAATGGTTTACTTTTCTGCCACCAAGCCTGGTCTTCTGCATTCTAGGGGCTTATAGTTCGGTGTGTTTTATATATGACAAGTTTGAAAACAGACCATTTATCGGTAGTGCACCTTCTAAACGATTGCACGAAACATATATTTACACGGTATACATATATATACACTGCATTTGAAACCTTTATTTAGGCCATTGTTTTGGGTTTTATTGGACCATGTATTGAGATGCATTTTGAATCACGCGAGAGGGAAAGACGCACACCACTACCATCTACCTTACGCTATGTGACCTAAAAATGACAATCAAGTAAAAGTTTCACCTGTTGCTTTGAATTCCAAGGCTGTTGTAGCTGGAACTCTCAACAAATATAAAATCCAAACACCAAATGACACTTCACTCTCTTAATCTTCACACGCAACTATTATTAAGACACAATCATCACTATTACTCTATGCATAATATTAAATGCTTTTTTTTATATTGTTGCACTTAGACAGGATTGATTGAGCATTGTTTCGAACATAAAGGACTTGGTGTTACTCACCCGCTTTAACATGTCTTTGTCAAACAGCCTTTAGAATGCTGTTCACTGCTCTATTTCCATGGTTTACTGATTGCAGACAATGATTTTCTATGGCTTGGCAAGCAGAATGAGTTTCCAGAACAGCAAGCACACAAACATTAGTTACAGTTTTATGTAATTTGGTCTGCAAAGCAAAAGAAGGACATCCTTGTCTAGAATACTCATCAAAAATAAGCTATAAAGAGATCAAGTGAAAGCTTGATAGATTATCTACTGGAGGAGAACATGCTTTCTGAGCCTGTGCTGCTTCCAGTCAGCATTGAGTAGAGCGCCGTGTTTGTTTTCTCGGTTTAGCATAAAGTGGGGCTCAGTGTTATCTGGCCCTGACTAATGTGCAGCTTTAGATTCCGCGCACCATCTACGAAGGACAACTGAATGTTACTCAATTGCAGGATTTGGTCTGCTTGCCCTTACAGTTGTAAAATGCATTTCTGTCACATCATGGATATCTCCTGGAAGATAAGGTCAAGCAAATATGAGGTGCAAAGCGCATCGGGAAGCAAAAGCGCATCAGCCAAGTGAGGTTCTGCCTTTCCCTGAAAAGATAAGCTGTCTTCTTTGTGAGCTGGTAAGCTGCGAAGTGGGCTTTTCATCATTCTTTGAATAAATAAATCCCATCTTCTAAATAAAGCAAGAACTGACTTTCAGCATTCAAAACTGCAAAATTTTGACAGGCTGTTGGCAGCAAATGTCATATTCGTGCTTCATGGCTCAGGAGTTGAAAAACCCAACTAAAAGATTGATTTGATCCTTTACACCTCCAACACTCTGACCCCTGAAGCACATGTTCTTGTGCTTCAGAGAAGCACTAAATGATTTATATGCAGTTTCAATACATAAATTATTAACTACGGTTTAATTTTGAAGTGACAACATTGAGCCCCAGTTTATTAGAATTTGTTAGGTATACAGAAGAGAAAAAAAAAACATTCCAGTATTTTACAGTCCCTGATTATGTTAATTGTTCAACTTAAAAAAGATGTGTTTGGTTTGTAATGTTCATCATGGATTCACTTCAACTGTGAGAGACAGAAAGCAAAAAAATTCAAGAAATCACTCCATGGGATTTGTATAATGGTGCAGAAAATCAAGATTTAGCTCAAAACTACAAACAAGCAAGAATTCTGTCCCTCACACACCTGTTACTTCTTTAAGGAAGTTATTCTATCCTCCACTTCTTACCTGTATAATGGTACCAATTTTAATTGGTTATCTGTACAAACGACACCTGTCCACACCCTTAAACAGTCAGACTGCAAACTCTCCACCACCATCAAGACCAAAGAGCTGTCAAAGGACACCAGGAATAAGTTTGCCATGTACAGTTTGTTGAGATTTTTAACAAATACATCCTTCCATCAGGCAGAGTATTGAAGATGAAATGTGGCAAGATCGTCCAGCAGGACAACGATCCCACAAAATATATAAAAAGGGTTTAAAGGTTCTGAAGTGTTCTAGCCAGTCTCCTGACTGAAATCTACAATCTGGAGGAGGATTTTAAATAATGTATCTTTCAACACCAACTCCAAAACGTCACATCTCTTGAGAAGATCTGCATGGATGAATGGACCAAAATAGCAGCTACAGCCCAAACCTGGTGAAGAACTACAGGAAACATTTGTCATTGACAACCAGGGTTACGTCACACTTTTGAGGTGAACTCTTGTCCTTTACAAAATACGTATTTTTTGCACCATTTTACAAATGAATTCTTTAAAACCAAACAATGTGATTTTCTGGATTCTTCATCTATGTTCTGTGTCTTTTAGTGTGCCTGTGAAGAGTATCTATGATAAACATTCAGACCAAACTCATCTTTGTAAATGGAACAAGCAGAATTAGAAATGCTCTTTAATATACATACATAGTAGGTAGCTTTTTTTTTTTTTTTTGTAATTGCAGATGGCTATGTTTCCACGTCTGAGTCCTGTCAAGCTTACAAGGCTTATAACTGGACAAGTTTATTTAAAGATAATACGAGTCCATGTGATGTTTTCTCTTTCTGTGTGCTGGATACTATTTAAGTGAAATGGCCTAGTTCAGCAGCATCAGAGCAACTAAACACAACCAAGATCTCTTTTTAGTGAAGAAACACCTGCTTTGGGGAAACCTCTGTGTTGTGACAAGTTGGTGTGACCACACTCACAATAAAACCTCTTTAAACCTGCTTGTCTTACACCTCACTGCCACCTGTGTGACCATGCCTTTGGTTGTTGCTTTGAAGGTTCTATTATGGTTGCAACTTTCTTTCAGGTTCCGTGAAACTCAAAACTCTCCACTCGGGAATACAATACGTTGAAAATGTGAGCAGCTTTTTATTAGGACTTAATATGTTTCTAATATTTTATGCAATGCTGAGAGTTGAATTAACATCCTGGGATTGTATAAAATGATCACTCACCATTCAGATTTAGTAGGAGTGGGACTGATTATTCCTTGGCCCACTACTGCAGATTTGCTCTCATGCTGCAGCAAACGGAAATGGAAAAGAGAAGGTAGCAATGAAAGCATTGGGACCATGTTTTTATGCAGGACCCAGAAACTTGTTTCTGCTGCTCATCTAACAATCTGTAAGAAGATAGCAAGGATGTTAGAGGCTTACTGGTCTCATACTAGAGATAAAAGCAATGTTTCACTTTTTTGAATTTTTTACTATAAAAACTCAATAGGCAAAAATATTTGATATTTCAGTGCACTTCTGTTAAAAAAAAAAGAAAAACTATTGGAATTTAGTACAAGTATGCATGATTTTATTCACATGATGACCAGCAACGCAGAACTATTTCAACCATATGTCAGTATTTTTCAACCTTTTTTGAGCCAAGGTACGGGTTTGTGGATAAAATTTACAAAGACACAGAACCAACTGAAAATCAGTCAGTTTGTCCATCCATCCATCCATCCATCTATCCACCCATCCATCATTACAGCGAGAAGGCCCTGGTTTTCTCTGGGTACTCTGACTGTGGTTCACTGGAAAATCTAAATTGTCCTTGAGTGAGTGTGTGGATCTGTGACAGACTGGTCACTTGTCAAGAGTGTACCCCGCCTTAGCCCAACAGCAGCTGGGCAACTCCATGACCAGAGGGTTCAGCAGGTACTAAAGATGGATGAATAGATAGGTGAAATTAAATTCTTTTCCAAAATGCACCTGCCAATCTCTCATGGCATACTAATGAACTGCAGGATGGTGGTTGAAAAACATAGCTTTATACTATTCTTATTGATTATCACTCTTTGATTTGTGGTTTTGAAAAACATCAACAGATGTGACATCTTCATTCCCTGGCTTTCACTTGGCCCGTAATAACCTTTAGTCATAATCACACCAGACTTGAGTTGATCATCCCCTTAAGCTTCAGTCACGTGTACCAGTATGTGGGCGGGTTTTTGGGTTGTCCAGGACCCGTGGAAGGTCAGAAACGAGAGCCGCTTCATATTAGGGTGAGCACGGGTCTTTTCCGTAATTCCCTTGAGGCTTGTATACACCAATTTAAAGGATGTGTGCATGTGGTAAGTGTTTCTTGGAGTATTTGTATGGATAATGTAAGTGACACACCCTTAGGGCATATGGATGACAGTGCCATTCAATGCCCTTTATGCAGTACTCCAGCCATTAGTGAGGTGTGGGCACTGGCTCCTTACTGGCCGTGTGCAAATGCTTAATGCACAGGTTGTGCAGGTGATATGTCCATGAGGTGCCCTTTAGGATACCCACACAAACAACACTCGCACTGTCAAATTTTCTCATTTCTAACAGCATGACTGCATGTGCTGGGTGCGCAAAGAGCACACACCTTTGCCTTGAACAGCTTTGACATGCTCCCTGCGCAGGATTCAGTTGGGAGCGAGGGTTGAAAAAAATAGAATCAGTGAGACACACCTGCATCTCACCTACTTCACCCTTACTTACCCTCGCCCATTGTTTTTGTGTTTAAAAAGTACATTGATACAATGAAAATTTTGATTCTGCAGGCTAACGGGGTGGTCTACAATCTTGAAATTTGAAATCTTGAAATCAGTCTACAAAAAAAAAAAAAATCAATCCGTAAGGACAGTTCTTTTTGTGTTTTGATAACATGCTTCAATATTGTCAGTTCCAGGTTAAAACTCATTCTGGTTTCTAGTCATTCAACATTAAATGATTAATGATTCCTGCCTATAAGACTATAACATGTAGTTTACATCCTGACAGCTGCAGACTAAATGAACATTGGTTCAGATAAATAAACAATATAATCTACTTGGCATGTGGTTGAAGAGATTTCTGTCTTTTGTCTTGTAAGGCAGACAGAATGAAGAGGACACAGATGGAAACATGAGATCTGTGGAGCAGAAACTGAAGCCTTCTTCAAAATCACAAAAAAAAAAAGATGCCATCATTTCATCATGTTTTTGCTCATTTTGAGAGTTTAATTTCCAGCACGTGCTCTTTTGATTAACTGACTCTCATCTCAAAAGAAACATTGTTTTCATTCATTCTGCTTCTGTTCCCCTCAAAGAGGGCCCGTCTATCTTCCCGTTGTGTGTTGGGATGTCAGACTCCCCTTTGCTGTGTTGTTGAACAGGCTCATTTGAATACTTTTGGAAGATATCTATCCTCTCTGACATGTAATATGGCCACATCCTTGATCCAGTGTGACATTGTGGGCGTGGTTGACCAGATCCCACAGAAATACTGTAGTTTAAATAGCGAATGCCCCTTTATCTACGGTATACTGACAGTAGAATCCTTTGCCTGCACACTCAGCATAACTTGATTTTTTTTTTCTGTTTCCTTACATGGGTATCACACAAGTCAAATGAATAAAATAAAATATATATTTATAAAATGCATTTATTTATTTTGCCAACTGCTCCATTGTAACCTTTGGACATTTTTAGATTGTCTGAATGTCTATTTGGAGCTTTGGGAGTATTTCAAAGGAGCTAATTGTTTTCTGCTTAGTTTGTGGGTCAAAAAAGTGACAACATAACCTTGGTGCACCAAGCTGATCACTAATTTGGAACATTCTGATGGTAACTTGTTAAAAGAAAGTTCTTGCTAAAAAAAAGTTCTTGCTAAAAAGTTCTGCTATAACTTTTTAGCACTTAGCTTACAATAACTAGTAAAAGAAAAAAAAAGAAAAAAAAAAAAAGCTAAAAATAAGACTTTAAATAAGAAAAACATCGTTTTTGCTTGAAAACAAAATAGGGAAAAAAGAAATTCAAAGATGATAAAACTCTGAGTTTAATATTACAGTTGACTGGCTCGCACATTATGTTGACGTGTTGTAAAACAACCCAAAGTTTAAAAGAAATCAAATAAACCCTGGTCATATGAGATGCAGATGGGTTCTGAAAACCCCACAGAGTCCCATCCAATCGTAAGAGTCCCATCAAAAGAAGTGCAGATGCTTGCTGTGCTTCACAAAATAAGGTGCACAGAGCATTTCAAGCACCAAACTCTGAAAAACGAGGCACATTTGCTTATAGCACACAGAGCTGGCAGAATATGACCACTATGATCAAATCCAGGCCATTTACAAAATAAAATAGGTTGAATAGTTTGATTTCCTCTATCATTAACACACCTGATGCAGATTAAACACCAACAGTTGCAGAGAAAAATATTTTAGAATAAAAAAAAAACACTTTTTACATCACAAAGGTGTGGCATGGAGCTCTAAATTGGAACCTAACCTTAACTTTGCAGTTAAACGGTTTGGAACATTTTCCTTTACAACTGGTGGAAGCAAGAATAAATGTTCTCACTTTCCAAATAAACAGTTTTTTTTACAAGTTAGAGCTAATGGTTCTTCACTAACTTTATGTAATCAGTTCTGTAATTTTTAATCAGTAGAGTCTGTTAAAAATATATTTGGAAAATGTCAAAATGCACGGTGGGGCAATGGTTAGTGCCCTTACCTCCCAGCAAGCAGGCCCCCAGTTCAAGTCCTGGCTGGACACTTTCTGAGTGGAGCTTGCATGTTTTCTTTGTGCACATGTAGGTTTTCTCCAAGGACTCCGGCTTCCTCCTACCATCCAGAAACATACTCCATAGCTTGATTGATCACTTGAAATTGTCCCTAGGGTGCGTGGGATTGTGGCCCCTGCGACAGACTGGCCACCTGTGCAGGGGTGTCCCTTGCCTTTGCCCATGAGTGTCCAGGTTAGCCCAGTGACCCCTAAAGCGACAAACGGGAATAGAAAATGAAAGAAATGTCAAACTTTTGAAGAAAAAAAAAAAATTATTTGTTTATGCTGTTGTTCTAATTTATTCTCTTTTGAGAGATTTAAAGCAGTTTCTGACAGTTAATAATAAAAGTATAAACAATAAAGGTTGTTGGATGTCTTGCACAAAAAAAGGTCTGGTCTTTGGCATGACATTTCACATTCATGACCACTCTTCTTCAGACACCCGCCTGTCCACCTGTCAGCCCGCTCAGACTCCAGATCTGCCCCCAGTCACAGCTATTATCACAAATTGTCAGGAAGTCCCCTTCAAAACCAACTGCCATCCTCGTGTCTGCTTTCAGGTCAAGTATGTCAAGTCATGACGGATGACGAATGTCAAATGACCAACTGAAATAACTATAAAATAGTTTTCACAGTTTTGCTCATTTTTTTATTTGTTGTTATTAGAATATGAAATTCAGAAAAGGACAGAGAAAATAGTCAAAACACACCTGTAGAAAAATGTAATTTAATTTGTTTATCTGTTTCCCATCTGCTAAAACTTGACCTTTATGTTTGCATAGCATTGTATTCTTGGAGCTTTATTTAATTTGTCAAAATTAGAGTCACTGTGTATTTGTTCAAAATAGAAACTTATGTTGACAATAGGAGATTTTCCAAATCACTTTACAGACAAACAGTGTTGCATAACTAATGTGAAAAACTTCCAAAGTGTATTTGATTAAATGCCAAATAAATCCTGAGAAAGAATCAGGTAAAAATACATAATATGTTGATTGTGACTCACCAATGTGGTCACATTTGTTTTGTGTTTTGGAAAGAGTCAACAATTGACTGTACATGAAAACTGGAGCGAGTGTG
The DNA here is from genome assembly GCA_036245035.1 of Adrianichthys oophorus. NCBI lineage: Eukaryota > Metazoa > Chordata > Actinopteri > Beloniformes > Adrianichthyidae > Adrianichthys > Adrianichthys oophorus. The sequence goes on along the minus strand of BSAI01000108.1, from coordinate 44,442,533 downwards.
AAATCACCCATAGAAAATCCAACAAAATGAACTCAATTCATTCAGCATTTTTTTGCAATATGGACGCCGCCATGTTGGAGCAGATGTCAGTAAGCAGTGATCGGTCCAAAATCTGTCAATCAAACATTTCAAATGTTCAACATGAAGTCTGTAGGCACCGTATACTTTTATTGAGGAATTTGATTGGCCAGTTTAAGAGTTGAAATAACTGACAAGAAAGAAAAAAAATATTGTGGGAAAAATTATGATCAGCAAGAACATGTTAAAAAAAGGTAGCAAACCAGAAGTCATTGAGATTTTGGCTTCCTGGAACCAGCAAGTACTTCCTCTTTGGAACATGAAGGAGTGGGGTCAATCAGTCCAGTGTTCATATACACTCAACTGTGCCACAACCTCAAATTAACCTAGACCTGAAGACCCTCTGAAGACCCTGTTTGTGGTCTTATGATGTAACAATGACTTTTATGAAGAAGCTATTTTGTTTAATGCTGATGAAAACATAAACACAACATTTGTTAATAAAGAGTGACAGAATGAAAGCAGAGGAACATCACACGCTGCTTCTCTCATTCTTTTTCCAAATTCTTTTTCAGAATTTAATCTGTCTATAGGCAAGGCATGGCCTGTAACATGATGTTGATCATTCTCCTGTTTTCATCTGCTTGTGCTTGATAACGCAGTGTCTTTTTATGTGGGTTTATTGAGACGTTCAGATGTTTTACATCTGACTAGTGGCCCTTCTCAAATGGAAGCTCTTTGTGCTTTTCTAATTCATTTAAAAGCACATTAAATCAATGTCTTTTACTACTACAACTGTGGTACAAGTTTGTAGTATTTTATCAACAAAAGCAGTTTTGATATGATGAAGTGTAGAGGAAATAACTAAATAATTAAATAAAAGTTACACTTCAAACATTTTTCAAAATACAATTTCAAAGAGAAAACATCAAGTTAAAAAAAAACAAAACATATGTAGGATCATAAAAAAGGCAAAAACACAAATGGATTGAAATAATTCAGACCAATTTTTTTCTAGTGTGTTTCGTTTGCTTTTAAAGACAAGCTAAAATCATCTTTTGATTTATTGTAAAATTGTTTCCAGTGGTCTTTTAATTTTAATATCTGTTTTTTGCCAGAAAAAAAACATTAAAAAAAACCTTGTGTTGTTTTCTAGGAGAAAGTTTCTGCAGAGCGGAAGCTTCTGAGCTGTGGGCGGGACTGTCGGCGTGGAGTAAGACCGCTCCTACGTCCCATCATCTATTTGTTCATACTCTCGCCCGGTAGCTTACAGCCCCTTACACTCCAAACTAACATTGCCGTCCAACAAAAAATGGTGAGCAACATCGAAGCTTTCTAGCTGTACACCTTTGAGCCAGATTTCAGCTTAGAAGAGGAAAACAAAGAGGCACATGGATCTAGTCATCTAAAAGTGAATGTATCAGAATGCTGCGGAACAGGGAGCTTGTGGCCTGCTGGTATAGGTTCTACGTCGCATTTTTCCGTCTGCTCCTGATTCACAATGATGTGAATAAAGAAATACCACAAAGCACTGTCTAGCTTTTTTATATACACCCTCCATTGGGGGAGAAATGCCAAAAGAATACGTTTAAAACACCAAAAACATGATTTTCAACAGAATGGGTCTTTGACGTCACATGACATTTAACAACTAGATCAAGCTGATCTGTAGGAGACTCCACTTCCCACAAAAAAGTGTGGCAAAAAATAGCCACGCAGGCTGGTTTTGAGCTGACTGAACAAAATAAAACCACATTTAAATACAAATAAGTTCAGTTGTGAATACAATTTGACTGAAATAAAGTTCAGATTGATCCTGCTGCGGGTTGTTTTTTTTTTTACTCATTCTCACATTTTCAGGAGTCTTCCAGTTGTATGACTGCGAGCTTATTAAACTGAAACATCAATGTATTCTGTTGGCCACTTGTAAGGCTGTATTTAAAACATAAAGTTCAGCTGGTCTGCCTTTATACTGACATTAATTTTGTTATAATAGTGTCATTTGGATTTTTTATTTTATTTAACAAAATAAAACCAATTAATACTGTACATATGAATTGAATGT
>BSAI01000108.1:44418302-44430450 GCA_036245035.1 Adrianichthys oophorus | reverse complement strand
CCACAGCTCCGAACAGCAGCAGAGACAATGGAGGTGGAGAACATGGTATATTCAGACTCAATGTCACCAGCCTCCCTCGGTACCTGTTTGAAGCTCTCCCGGATGTGGGAGTTAAAGACTTCCCTGACGGAGGGCTCAGCCAGAGGTTCCCAGCAGACCCTCACACTACGTTTGGGTCTGCCAAGTCTTTCCGGCCTCCTTCCCCGCCAACAAATCCAACTCACCACCAGGTAGTGATCAGTGGACAGCTCTGCCCCTCTCTTTACCCGAGTGTCCAAGACACACGGCCGAAGATCGCCTGAAACGACAACAAAGTCGATCATTGATCTCCTGTCGAGGGAGGCACCCTTGTGCTCAAACGTGGTGTTTGTTATGGACAAACTATGACGAGCACAGAAGTCCAACAACAAAACACCACTCGGGTTCAGATCAGGGAAGCCGTTCCTACCAATCACACCCTTCCAGGTGCTACTGTCATTGCCCACGTGGGCATTGAAGTCACCCAGCAGGACAATGGAGTCCCCCGTTGGGGCGCTTTCCAGTACCCCTCCGAGAGACACCAAGAAAGCTGGGTACTCCGAACTGCTGTTCGGCCCAGAAGCCGAAACCACAGAGACCTGTCCCCCACCCGAAGGCGGAGGGACACAACTCTCTCGTCCACCGGGGTGAACTCCAACACTTGGCGGCTAAACTGGGGGCTAGCGAGTAAGCCCACCCCAGCCGCCGCCTCTCACCATGTGCAACTCCAGAATGGTAGAGAGTCCAACCCCTCTCGAGAGACTGAGTTTCAGAGCCCAGACTGTGCGTAGAGGTGAGCCCAACTATATCTAGCCGGTACCTCTCAACCTTTCGCACAAGCTCAGGCTCCTTCCCTCCCAGAGAGGTGACGTTCCATGTCCCAAAAGCCAAGTTCCATGACCGGGGTTTAGGCCGCCAAGGCACTCGCCCTCAACTGCCACCCAAACCACATTGCACCAGCCCCTTCACAGCTCTCCTGCAGGTGGTGGGCCCACTGGGGAGTGATCCCACATCGATCCTTAGGGTTTTACCCCGACCGGGGCCCATGGGAGGAGCCCCGGCCACCAGGCGCTCGCCTGCGAGCCCCAACCCCAGGCCTGGCTCCAGGGTGAGGCCCCGGTAATGCCAATCCGGGCGACGTAACAGAATCTATGTTTTTTCTGCTCATGAAGGAGTTTGTGAACCGCTCTTTGTCTGGCTCGTCACCCAGGACCTGTCTGCCATGGGAGACCCTACCAGGAGCCAAAGCCCCAGACAGCATAGCTCCTGGGATCACTCGAGCACACAAACCCCTCCACCACGTTAAGTTGGCAGTTCATGGAGGGGAAAAAAAAAAAAAAAAAAAAATTAAGGACAAGAAGATAAAAAAGAAATGTGATCTCAAACAGGAGGCTTTTAAGTTAGAGAAATAGGGTTTTTTTTTTTTTTTTTTTTTTTTTAAAAATTTCCCTATAAGGGAACTCTGATATGTCTTATGTAACAGCTGACTGTTTTTTTTTTTCTTTTTTGAAAAAAAAAGAGATTAAGTATTTCCATTTTATAATTTGGTGTTTCTAACTGGAGGATGTTTGCAGCCGTGTGATGGTAAACTGAGTTGTGATGCTCAGGCTAATGGTTTCAGGTCCTGTGGGATTATGTACTATGAACATATCTGCAGTTTACTTCCCCGCTCTTCTTTAGGAGATGATTTCACTGAGATCAGCACTGAAACGTCAACTGCAGACAACTGTATAAACTACTGCACAGAATAAAAAATCAAAATAAAAAAAGTTAAATGCATTTACAAATGTACATGCCTGCTGGTTTCAAGTGTTTTTTTACATTTATTTTCAATAGGTTTTACACACACACTAAATCAATTAGGCTTCTTGTTTATTTAGTTTTTTTTTTTGTTTGCTTGTTTTTTTCACAGTTACCTGTAATTCTGTTGGTCATCTTTTCTAAATACAGAGTTCCCTTTTTTAATGTGGGGGTGTGTGTTCCATAAAAAACCTGCGACAGGTGAAATCCAGGAAGTGGGATTATAGATGTTTTAGATTATAGTTTTCAAGCTCCTAATTACACACTTTTCTCACAGATACAAAAATTTTCACGTTTGTGTTGTTTAAACTCAAAGTTTAAACCTTCAGAGAAAAATATGTCCAGTATTAAAGAAGGGAAACACAAATCTGATCTCAATTTATGTTGATTTGATAAACTAAAACCCATTTTGAACAAGAAACACGACGCAAAGAAGACATATTAACAGAGTCCACAGCAGATCAGAACGTAGAACACAGTAACAAAAAAAAAAAGGGCAAAATTGCACTGAAAATAAAATCAGCAAAAACAGCAAGACTGTGCAATGTGAACTGGAATATAGAGAGGGATCACTGTTTGGAAACTAAACTCATCGTGATGAAGGCCATGAAGTAAACCAGATGGACAAAAGGACGACCAGCTTGACTGTAGATTTTTCAGTCTTTAAAACAGCAGATGAAAGAACAGAATCTTGTGATGCTATTTTGTACGAGGACTTTTTGTCTTATGTTTATGTTCCTTTTCTCTTTGTTCTGTGCTGGTGAACTGTGACTTCTGCATGCTCTGCTCTCCTGGGGGGGGGGCACAGCTGTTGGGAATGATCTCATTAGGTTTTACTATTTAAGCTAGCCATGTGACTTTTGGAAGGTCAGGGCCTTATGATATGATATGTCTGTAAATTGAGGATCCATAAGGGTTTACAGTGTTTCCTTGCGGTATTGCAAGTCACCTTTCACAGTTTCATTGTTTTTCATTTTTTATGAAAGTTTGAACTTTGAGAGTTTAAACATGAGAGAAAAGTGTGAAAATGTCTGAGAAAAGTGTATAAAGCCTGTATGCTGTAAACTCCAACTGTAGCTGTCAGCAAACTTTTAAACATTTAATAATAATTTTGAGTTTGGTATCATGACTTAACTCTCTTTGCGTAGAGTAGATCACTTCTCCTCTTACGTTCCTGCAAAGGTGGGCAGAGTTCATTTCAAAATCCGTCTTGCCTGGAAACTGGTTTGTTATTTTCTGATCAGCGGCATCAAATAAATGAAAAATGAAGACCACCCAACCCCTCCCAGCTGCATTCATTATGAGAAGTTGAGAGGAAAAACTTTTTTTCTGCTTTATTTTTGCTCAGGATTTATTTATTGTCTTGTTAATCAGCAGTGTCTTGGTGCTTCTGTTCTTCCCGACAATTTTATTGCATTTGCATTAGTTTGCATTCAACCATGTTTCTGATCATAAAACTTTATATATTCATCGTGTTCTAATACCGTATATCTTCCAATAATGGCCGGTTTCTAAAAGACGTCGGTCTCCAATAAAAGCCAGGTCTAGCAGGTGTTAGTTGTAATAGACGACGGTCCCTAATAGTGGCTGGTGTCTGGTTTTCTCCAAGCATAACGTCTGCCATTCACTCCAAAAAGTTTTATTTTAGTCTTGTCAGACCACAGAATTTTGTTTCTCATGGTCTCTAGACGGGCTTCCATGTGCTTTTTAGTAAGAAGGGGCTTCCGTCTGGCCACTCTACCATACAGGCCTGATTGGTGTAGTGCTGCAGAGATGGTTGTCCTTCTGGAAAGTTCTCCTCTTTCCACAGAAAAACGCTGGAGCGCTGACAGAGTGACCATTGGGTTATTGGTCACCTCCCTGACCAGGGCCCTTCTCCCCGATCACTCAGCTTAGGTGGCTTGCCAGATCTAGGAAGAGTCCTGGTGGTTCCAAACTTCTTCCACTTAAAGATGATGGAGGCCACTGTGCTCATTGGAACCTTCAAGGCAGCAGAAATGTTTCTGGACCCTTCCTCAGCCTTGTGCCTCAAGACAATCCTGTCTCTGAGGTCTTCAGAGAATCCCTTTTCTTTCATGCTTGGTTTGTGCTTTGACAAGCACCGTTAACCCTGGGACCTCATGTAGACAGGGTAGTGCCTTTCCAAATCATGTCCAATCCACTGGATTTATCACAGGTTGGCTTCAGTAAAGCAGCTGAAACATCTCAAGGCTCATCAGTGGAAATGGAACAAAGCTCAGCTCACTTTGGAGCTTCACAGCAAAGCCTGTGAATACTTATGTACGTATCATTTTTCAGGTTTTTCATTTTTAATAAATTTGCAACAATTTCAAAATAAGTTTTTTAACATTGTCATTATGGGGTGTTTTTCAGAGAATTTTTCAGGAAGAAAACAGATTTAATCCATTCTGAAAAATGGCTGTGACATAAAATGTGGAAGAAGTGAGGCGCGGTGAATACTTTCTGGATGCACTTTATTACCAAAGGTATTGACTCACCTGCCCTACCTGACTCACATACAAACGTGCCATCCCATTCCTAACCCATAGAGTTTAGTATTATGTGGGTCCACCTTTTGCAGCTCTTACAGCTTCAACTCTTTTGGGAAGAAGTCCACAAGGTTAAGGAGTTTATTTAAAGGATTTTTTTGACCATTCTTCCAAAAGCACATTGGTGAGGTCACACACTGATTTTGGTGGAGAAGGCCTGGCTCTCAGTCTCTGCTCTAATTCATCCCAAATGTGTTCTATCAGGTTCAGGTCAGGACTCTGTGCAGGCCAGTCAAGCTCATCCACACAGACTCTGTCATCCATGTCTTTATGGACCTTGCCTTGTGAACTGGTGCACAGTCATGTTGGTAGAGGAAGGGCCTGCTCCAAAGTGTTCCTAACCGGTTAGGAGAATGGAATTTTCCAAAAATGTTCTGGTATCCTGAAGCATTCAGAGTTCCTTTCACTGGAACTAAGGGGCCAAACCCAAGTCCTGAAAAACAACCCCACACCATCATTCCACCTCCACCAAATTTCACACTCAGTACAATGCAGTCCAAAATATGCCGTTGTCCTGGCAATTTCCAAACCTAGACTCTTCCATCAGATTTCCAGATGGAAAAGCGTGATTCAGCACTCCAGAGAATCCATCACCACTGCTCTAGAGTCCAGTGGCAGCATGCTTCACATCACTTGGTGCACTTGGTGATATATGGCTTGGACACAGCTGCTCTGCCATGGAAACCCATTTCATGAAACCCTCTGCGTACTGCACTTGGGCTAATCTGAAGGTCATGAATTTTGGAGCTCTGTAGCAATTGGCTGTGCAGAAAGTCGGTGACCTCTTGAACTGTGCGCTTCAACATCCACTGACCCCTCTCTCTCTCAGTTTATGTGGCCTACCACTTCATGGCTGAGTTACTCTGGTTCCCAAATTCTTCCATTTTGTTAGGATAGACCAGTTGACTATGGAATATTTGGGAGCAAAGACATTTCATGACTGGATTTGTTGCACAGGTGTCATCTTATGACAGTTCCACGCTGGAAATCACTGAGCTCCTGAGAGCGGCCCATTCTTTCACAAATGTTGGAGAAACAGTCTGCATGTCTGAGTGCTTAATTTTATACAGCTGTGGCCAGGCCAAGTGATTCGGACACCTCATTCTGATCATTTGGATGGGTGAGCCAATATTTTAGGTAATATAGTGTATTACAACTCTTTTTATTTGGTTAGTAATGTTCCATTGATTAAGTGGTTCTTCTACTTGACCTAATATTTAAGTCCACTTTAGTGGATTCAGGTTATTGTCCAATAAAATAATAATGTGCTCATATGTTATATTTTTTTAAATAACTGATAGTATTACTCGCCCAATTTAGACTGTTTGTTCAAACACAAATGATAAAATCTTGTTTTTTCTATTTTGTCATTAGGGCACTAAACAGTCTTCCCAGAACCAGGATTTGGGGATCTTCATTGTTAAACGTGAGGGTGTTCTGCTGGCGTCTTCTCTTTTCTGTTCAGCCTCTGTCACATCATCGAGGGAGGAAAAGTAATGGTCTACAGTTAAGACTTGCCAAAACCAGTCATTATCATATTTGGACTTGTTTATGTGTTGCTTTTTAACTACCCAAAGTCAAAGAAGAATTCATTCCAGTTTGTTCACCAGGGGCTGTTCACCTTAGGACACAATTAACTTAAACCAAGAAAAAAAGAAAACAGCAAATCTTCAACGATTTACATTATTAACATAATTTGAACGGATTCTGAATTGAAGAAAGGCAGCTTTTCACCATTATGCAACATTGTATTAATGTAAAGTGTTGCATAACAGCGCAAAAGCTAATACACAAAAACACTTTTCTTTCATGTCAACATCAGTAAAAACTAAGCTGATCACAAAAACGTTCAAAGAGTTACAGTAGTTCAAAGAGCATGTGGTGTTCTGGTGTGGATGGCAACATCTCAGGTGTTAAAGGGTTAAATATTCCATATGAAAACATAGGATTCATGATTTTGTCATGAAAAGCAGAATTACATACATCTGTGGCTTATTAGAATAACCTCATGAATAGATTTAGAGTTAAAACCTACAAAGACAAGATCAAGGGCAAAAGTAACACTAAAAAGGATTCATCAGTTAAGAAATGTCTCCTCCATTCTGTTTTATTCATCAAAGTCGGGTGCTGAGCTGGTTTGATCCTGAGGCCGCTCCCTGAGCAGAGGCAGCACCTGCAGTTTTGGCACTTTTGTGGGGTGACTTAGCAGCGGCTGCAGCTTCCTTTTTCAGGCATTTCCATGCAAATTTCCACCAGCATTTGATGAAGCGAGTCGCAGACCGAGAGCTTCCTGCTTCATCGATTCTGTCAGAAGTGTCTGTATGCAAATGACTCAGATAATTGGAAAAGTCATCTTCAGATTGTTAAGCCTGTTGGTAGAATGTCATTCTACCTCTAAGAGTTTTAATGTTCGCTGTTTTACTATTATAAAAACAACCTGACCACAAAGGAATTTTCTAATTTTTCTTTATTAGATACATTTTCTTTGAATCCTTGTTATGGCGGGAATATGGGTTTGCACAAAAAAAGGGTAGGGTTTCAAGAATTTCCTGACAAGTCTTTGGCAGGAAATTGGGAGTTTTTCTTGAAGTGACTCCAAACTCCCCTCAGCTGTTAAATATTTTGGCACCAAAAACATTTTTTAGCCAAAACTCTAGTCTTTCTGTCTTATTATTATATTCATTTTCACATTCCATCTTCCTGGAATCTACAAGTTAGTATAGCCCTATATAACAATTTTTTTCATATTTGAAACACACATTTCTGAGACCTTTAACTGTTAACAAAGCCCGGATGTCACCAACGTTCCCATTTCTTTACCCCTGCATTTAGGCATTCCAGGTAAGTGCCTGCCAGCTGAGCACAAAGAGCTTTACAGAGAACATTTTATGACGTAAAGCCTAAACAAAGCGTGCGTAATGTGTGCTTAATTTTGATATCTGGCCATTGTGCACACAGCTGTGCTTTCAGCAGCTGCCATGCACTGTTACTGAGCACTTTTCATCTGTTGCTTTTTCTTTGAGCACAAGCTGCTGTCTCAATAAGCTGCTTCTATGCTCTCCTCCTGTATTTCTTTTCGACAAGTGAATTTTGGAGCCTTTGTTTTAAAGGGAAGCATTTATCACTGGGACTCTGTGTTACTCTGGAGTTTATTTTGAAATAAGGAGGTCTGACTCTTGGTCTCTGCTGTTTAATGATTGATTAATGCTTTAATTGGAGAAAGAAAGGCTGAAGTTGCCTGCAGACTAAATATTTGAGCAGAAACCTCAGAGAAGGCTCTCCTTCCATCATAGGATGTTACCATATTGACTTGTTTCCTCACTGTGTCAATGAAACCAAACAAATACACAACATGATTGCTGAATGATACTTAAAAAGAAACTTAAATGGTATTATTCTTAAATGTGTCTTTGTAGATTTTTTTCGGATAACCAAGAATGAATTGATCCAAACTAAATCTGTAAACTATAACAGAGGTAAAATTATACCAAAGCTTAACCACAGAGAAGTTTTTTTTTTTTTTTTTTACCTAAAATGATTTTAACAGTGAATTTATCATCATGTTCAGACATTCCTCTGCTTTTAAAAGTGGCAAGTCAAGTTTCTGTTTTAAATACTATGTCTTCACTTGCACAAATACTACTGAAGGTGTTTCTCTGTATGTGCTTGTATTTGATGAGGAGGCTGGAGGGTTTGACACAAAGATTAATACTTGTGAGCATCTTTAAAAATGATGTCCTGATGGGTAGCAGGTGACCTCTTGGATAATAGGGTATGTAAGCTGCTGGAGAAGAGGTAGACTTGTTAGCTTAAACTAAATCCATCCATCCTTCCATCCATCCATTTATTTGCTTAAGCTGCTTTTTCCCTTTCGAGTTCACAGGGCTGCCGGAACCTAACCCCACCAATTGTGGGCAAAGGCAGGGTACATCCTGGACAGGTCGCAGGACTGAAGCTAACTCAAAACAGATTTTAACAGTTAAACATGCAAAATGTCGATGGTCAACAAATGGTACATAACATATTAGTAGCTTAAGTAACTTGCAGCTGTTGCTGAGCAAGTGTTGCTGCTCTATCTACTGTGAACTACTGTTACACAACCATTAATGCAGTTAACCTAAATCCAGTGAATCAACATCCCTTTACAGTAATGAAGTTCTTCCGTAATCATCATAAATCAGCTGATTTTGTTAGAGGAAAAGCGGTGTTTGCGGAATGGAACACTTTACGCACTTTACGTTGGCAAAACAACTTTTCTCTGCAATCAGAGTTTTTTAGTAGGTCAAAGAGCGTGTGTTATTTAGGTGTCATCTGTGACATCACAGGTGTTAGTTAGAGGTTTAAACCAATATCTACATGTCATGATGTACTAAATGAATTTTCTGATGAGCTTGTGAAATATCTCTCCAATAAAAGAAAGCTATTTGATAAAGGTGGCGGGACAGCCAACCCTTTACTGTCTAAGAAATAATGATGGTTTAGGTAAAAAACAAAATGCTCATACTTGTAATACATGGTCCAAGTATGAATTATCTAACGCTTGTGTTTATATCGTGAAAGCCAAGTATCATTACAGTAGTTAGGTAAAATCAGTGGAACACAGTCAAAGCTTAAGAAACAAACTGCAGAGAATCACCCTGCAGCCTGTTTGCTGCTGGGCATCAATGGGCTTCCTTTTAAGGAATTTCAGTACAACAGAGGCATCAGCTTATGACGGGGCTAGTAAGTCCATAACCTTGCATTTCTTTGTTGTGGTCATTGCGATGGTGACATGTTTTAACAAGAATATGTGAAAGTCTTAAGCTTTAGTCATATGCACTACATGGGGGTTGACCCGTACAGGTGCTGCTGGTTTTTGGGTTATCTGGCCAGTAGAGGATCAGGATAAGGTGAGTGCAGGTGTGTCTTGCAGTTTCCTTGAGGCTCGCACCTCAAGGAGCGTTGTGATATTGGAATGTACTGTTCTTGTGCATGTGGTAAATGTGTTGTGAATTACTCGTAAAAATAATGTGAGTTACATGCACTTATAACATACAGGTGGGACATGTTGTACAGTGCGTTTACACCACACTATAGTTGTTAGTGAGATGTGCACACTGGCTCCTTCCTGACCCACACAAACTACACTCTAATTGCCTACATTTCTCAATTCCAACAATCCGGCAGTGTGCAATGAGTGCTTACTCATCACTTGAACAGCACTGACATGCTCCTTACGTGGTGCGCATGGTTTGTGGGGGTTGAAAAACTAAAAAATGTATGTGACCTGCTTGTGTGTTGCCAAAAGTGTAGCATGCAACAAAAAAAAACAACAAAAATTGCCACTCTCCACAATAAAATAGTAACTTCAAATGAATTCCTAAAAGAAGTCTGTGAATCTTTATTGTTTTGCTGGACTACGGTCATTAAAAAATGCTTCAAATATACTTTATTGCAGTTCTCAAAGATTCAGTGTGAATTATTTCACTAATGTTTCTGTATCAAGTGTTAAGGGTTTGTCTTTTGACCAAAGGGCAACTAGGTTTATTTGGAAAACTTTTGCTAGTTGTTATTTTCACTTTTTATTTATAACAATCTAAATTCTTTTTAATTTTCTTTATAGGTTTTGTGTTTTAATTTGTTGTCATAGCACTTTAGTAAATTCTGACTGATAGCAGCGTTTTAACATTGTTATTTGTGTGACATTTACAGATGCTTACATTTCACTGAAAAGGTTAGGTTAACAATATGCTGGCTTTTGTCAGCACTCAAATGCGGGAGAAATGGATTGGTTGCTGAAAACTAAATTTAATTATCACAATCCAAGCATAATACAAAAGTATAACACGGGCTAAACAGAGACGTTGGTTAAAAAGCAAAGATCTGCCAGTGGGCATAAAAAAAGTAGTTCTTTTAAGTACAGAGAGTTTATTAAAACAGAAAGTGGTCGTATTTAGTATCAAATATTTTATTTTCTTAACATGTCTAAACATCATCATTTTTAAATGTAGGGGGAAAAAAATCAGATGTGTTCCATATGTTGTGTTTTAAAAATATATAGTACAGCAAAATGTATTATTGATTTTTTTTAAATTAAGAATAAAAAAAATCTTTATAAGTTACACAATTTAGACATGTCATTCCTGGAACTTCTGCAAGATCTAAAAAAAGTTCAAAGTAGATTGAAGAAGGGGGAAAAAAAACACACATTTTCAATGTCTACTAACTTTACATTAATATTAAATCAATAAAAAATAAATATTTACAATCAAGAATATGCTGGAGTTTGGAGTTATGTTATTTTGCCCAGAGCCTGACAGCAGCAGCAAGTGAAAACTTCAGTGGGATCTCTTCATCACAGAGAGGATGGATCAACCCACTGAAGCTGACCTCCAAAGCAAACTGGATGTCCTGCTATGGTTTCGACTCATGGCAGAGTAGATGTCAGTTTCATCCTTAGTCACAAGCACCTGTACAGGTACTGCCAGTGTGTGGGTTGTCCGGGCCTGTTGAGGGTCGTAGAGAAGAGCAACCGTATCTTAAGGGGAGCACCAGTGCGTCTTGCAGTTCTCTTTGGGCTGGTTGTCATGCATTGTGGTAAGTGTATTTTGAATTATTCATTAGGCTAATGTAAGTTGCACACACTTGTGATGTATGTTGGTACGACACCAACACCTCACTCTAGATGCCACTCTAGTTGTTAGAAAAGCATTAGACACAACTAGCCTTACCGCTACATATAGTTATAGCCACATATAGGTTGTTAGCCCATAAACCTGTTTGGGGCTCGCAGGTGGCACACACTTTTACGGGCCCCACACATTTGTACGTCATGCCTGCACCTCACCTATTTTTACCTTACATTACCCTTACATGCAGTACAGACATAAGTATTTGCTACAGCCTGTCACCCTCAGCATGCCCGTTAAAAAAAATTGCTTAAACCTTTTTGGTCTACAGGCTAATCAAGCAGGCTATGACCTTGATATTTTGTGTGGGTCACCCTGTATAATCTTGCCTATTTCTCACCGTCAAACAGTCTGTATTGATCTGTAAGGGCAGTTGTAAGTTAGGCTTTAGTCCACTACCATTTCTTTTGCCTTTTTCACTATAAATTATGATGGAACAATTTTTGTTTGAACATCCCACTTAAAAAATGTATACTCTAAAGCACATAAAAGAGTATACATTTCTCTAAAAAGGAAAATGTAAATAACTTTCATTTTTTTATGTTCCTAATATTTCCTTTCAGGCTTGTTATACTGTATGATTTGATTCACAGCCTGGTAGACAGCCATCCTTTCATTCATCATGTCCATTATCAAAAGCGCCTTACAGAGTGGCCCTGGTGATTCATTACTGTCTCTCTGCTTTGGTAATTGGGTTTGTGCATGTTCAACCTCTTCCACAAGTAATTTTTGCCCATATACTCTCCACACAGTTGTTCATCTGGGGATTCAGATGACTATCATTTCACAGCCGTCCAAACCTTGAAGTGCTGTCACCTCTAATTACAAATACAGAAATTGACTGTGCCTTCTGGTTCCCAGGGTGTGTGAAACCGCTTGCATCGTTTCTCAGCTAAATTAAAGAGACTGCTTTGTAAATGGATCTTTACGATTGCCCTGCTTAGTACTCATTCTGTCAAAGGAATGAGATCAAATTTGTATTTTGAAGAAAGTTTTATGTATTCTCAAAGAGTCCATTATGTAAGAATAATCATGCTGAGAGCAAGCTCTCCAATTGCGCAATTGCATATATATATATATATATATATATATATATATATATATATATATATA
>BSAI01000108.1:44402934-44418292 GCA_036245035.1 Adrianichthys oophorus | reverse complement strand
ATATATATATATATATATATATATATATATATATATATATATATATATATATATATGATATATGAATGCAGTCTTCCTTCAAAATAGCTTTTTCTACTCACCCTAATATTTTCAATAAACTGATATTTTATAAACGTACACACTTTGAATACTGACTCACTTGGAGTGGTAAGACAGGAACAGTAAAATCCAAATCAAAGCAAAGGCAGTTTGCTCAAATGGCCATATTCACAAATATTATTATGATGATAAATTTGAAGTTTCTGCTGTAAAAACACACTGGGATTGACTCTTGACCCGCCTGAATGTACCCTGCGTTTGTCTAACAGAAGTTGGATAGGCTCCAGCAACCATGTCACCCCAATAGAGATTTAACGAGTTAAAACAAAAAAGGATGGATGCTGTTTAAACATCTCAAACCCCAAATAAATGAATTAAGTTTAATTTATAAGGCTTTAATGAAATATTAAATACCTAGACAAAATTACTTATCCATTATGAAATCAGGTTGAGGGTTGCGTTCTGAATTTTGTGGATATTTCATGAAATCACGATTCGAGTCATATTAAAAGCAAAACAAAAGTGTGGACAGCAGGCCTTAACAGAAAATAACAGTGTAGCAGAGTACAATCAAGTGTTCAAAAGCTCATGAAGCTTCAGAAAGCACTGAAGCGTTTTAGCCAAAAGTGTAATGAATGATTTCTTCAAGCATTCTGATGCACAATGATGAACCTAACTTCAACAGAAGCAAGTATCATTAAAAAATTATTGGACTTGCGCACTAAACATTGTTATACTTTGCACATGCAGAAAATAGTTTAAATCCACATTGATAAACTTATAAAACATTTGAATTTCATGGTTAGTCAATTTTTTGGATGTATTTTGACATGAAACACTGTATATGTAATCAGATCTTGTTTAGTGTTTAGCAGTTCACATGTAACAGTGATAATTGAACTGTGTTAATAAGAACATTTAAATCTGAATACAGCAGATGTAGACGACTCAATAAACAGAAAACAAGCATTTATTAGTGATTTATGAACTTAATGGTATTAGATTTGTTTATGTATTCAGTGATAGATTGTATTCATTTTGTACAGAAAACAGTCACTAATACAGTACAGTTAATAGTACAGTACATGCTCCATACAAATTTACAACCAAAGAAGGGATCTAACTGAAGAAGTTATAAACTTATTTACATTAAGGTCCTTGCTCATCTTGCTTTGTGTTATAAAAATAAAATTAAAAAAAAACTGAGAAGATTAGAATTTTTTTTAAATTCCTGAATCAAATTAGCATTGGCTCCTAGACACACACGAGCTGTGTGCACGTGCATGCACGCTGAGGTTGCGACCCAGCCTCAGCCAGACTCTGCCTTCAGTGGCCCCAAGGTAAATTGAGTTTGAGACCCCTGCTGTAGAGCAAACATGTTCATGTACAGTTTTTCTACAGGCATGCTGCAGGTGACAGGTCGCAGCAAACACTTATTCAGTGCAAGGGTAAGTAATGGTGAAGAAGGTGTTATGCAGGACCGTCTTACCGAGTTTGGATTTTTTTTCACCGCCCAAATTCTGTGAACTGGACAATAAGCCTGTAATTGATAAGCGCGTGTTCCTTGAGTGCAGCCTGTCAGTGAGAAATTAGAAAACTAGACAATCATGTGGGCGTCCTATAGGTACTTGCGTATCCTGTGCATACCCTGTGTGTGCAGTATTTGCACAGGGTCAGGAAGGGGCCAATGCTCACACCTTGCTAAAAATTAGTGTGGGGCGAAAGTGCACCATATAACAGCATTACATCATCGTTACGGATATTTCATAATAAACTTGCCACATGAACGACAATCGTATATTTTATTTTTATGACATCCCGTGCGAGTCTCACAGAAACTGCAAGACACATGCATACCTAGGACAACAGGCACAGACAACCCACAAACCTGCAGCAGCCACACAAGTCAAGCCCTTGTACAGATTCATGTGACTAAGGCTGAAATAAAGAACTGTCTCATGCACACAAGTTAACAAGTTTTTAACGGATTGGAGCTTTATTGGAGTAAGAGTAAGAGCACAGAGCAGTTATCTAAATCAACTATTTTCAGTACAAATCCTCTTTTACAAAGTTGTGTCTAAATTTGTATTCAGACAAGACTGGAAAGTTTCTTCATCTCATTTAGCGTTTAGTCTAGGCTGTGATGCAGATTTGTTTGTTCAGTTCTATGAAAAGCTGTGTTTGTCTGCATGTAGTAGTCGTTGCTAATAAACAAAGCTAGGCTTTGATCTTTGAAGAATGAAAGTAAAAGCCCTTTCAGGAGCAACTATCATAGACAAAAGATTATGGATGGCTGCCAAGATGGCAGATATCTTCCATTGTTGCCCTTTCTGATTGCATCTTGACAGCCTCACTTAGATAATATCTCTTGACAACCTTTTGAAAAAGTTGCATTTCAATCAGCTTGCCTCTGTTATGTGGAGCTTATAAATGTCTCTCCTTCAAATGACTTGATCCACATTTTTTTTAAGAAGCTGTTGTGAAACAATTCTACATGATGGAGCAGCAGGACGTGGCGGTTTTTAACAGGATCCAAACAGAAATGGAGGATAAACCGGCTGGACTAACAGCTGCAACAGAGAGTTTTATAAAAAGTGTTGATTTGGAGACAGCCGTGTTGTTACACACTGATGCTATCATGCTACAACCAATGCTATGCTAACAAGCTGTACCACTTGCTGCCAGTTTATGACCAGAAAGTGGTTTAAAGTCAGAGAATATTTTCACGGAGCAGACTTTAAGACGTGGATGATAAATACACCAAACATAGAACATTCATAAAAACGTATTTTGTGCATACAATAGCAGACGTGAATCCACTTTGAATGAAACTTTATCAGCAGTATATATAATTACAGAGCTGATGTTGAGCTGAAACCCCCCTTCCTCATGACATCTTTACTGACAATGACACTAGAATCTAAAACATAATGTTTCAGGCTGTTTTTGTTAGGATCACCTAGAGCAGTGGTCCCCAATCACCGGACCGCAGACTCGTAGTGGTCCATGGATCAATTGCCACCGGGCCACAGAAGAAATAATAAATTATTTTGTTTTGAATGCAGAAAATCTGTTATTCTTAAAAGTAACTGTAATTTGAGCTGTAAAGTTTGATTTAGGGGAGCAAAATTACTATGTCTGAACGATCTCTTATTCTGAAAAATCTTGTAAGTTGTATGTGGAACCTATCTTTGCAAATGAGATAAGTGCAGGAACAGAGAGAAGAACAGGCTACATTTTCAAGACCAAAAAAAAAAAAAAACACACATTAGGCTACCAGGAGTCTTTGTGTCGCTGTGTTGCTGTGGTAGGGCAGTTGACTTTTCATTGGAAGATTGCAGGTTCAACTCCCACCTTGCCCGCCTGTGTGTCAAAGTGTCCTTGGGCAAGACACAGAACCCCACATTGCATCTGGTGGAAGGTTGGCGCCAGTGTTTGGCAGCTGAGCCACCATCAGTGTGTGAATGGGACTGCAACTGTAAAGCACTTTGGGCCTTCAAGGAAGAAAAAGTGCTATACAAGTTTAGGCCATTTACCATTTGAAAGTATGGATTTATCACAACAAATGATTCCCACACACCCAGCCTGTTTGCTTAGAGATTTAACTTTCACGAACGAATACGTTCACATAAAAGCTCAAACAAGCTTATCTATTCAGATGCACACAAGTAGTAAAGTTCCAATTCATGCAAGGACCTCCATGAAAAAAGAAGAAGAGAAGTGCGTACAGCGAGCGGGACGGTGATGGGGGGCACGTGCAGGCAACAGCAGCTAGCAGGGGGGCGCTCAGGCTTGTTTTTGAGTTGTAGTCATGAGTCTGTGTTGTTCTGAAATGTTTTTGTGTTAAAATGTTTCACCAGCAGCTTTTGCATAGTGCTTCAAATTTGTTTCTTATGGAGTATAAATAATACATTTGTTGATTATATTTTGTTACTGTATTTAAGTTTTATTAATGCAATTATTTTATAGTAAAATAAACTCATCTTAACCCACTCCTAACACAACACTAAATTAAGAAGCCTTAATTATGTTTTTTGTTTGTATGTTTAAGTTTTTTATCAATCCTCCAAAATGCACATGTTAGATGACTGAGTGAAATTATGAAACAATCTATTGTCGGAACGATTTATTATTAGATTAAAGAACATGTTCTTTTTTAACTATACTGTTTCTTTGTCATTGCACACTCCAAAATCCCCCATTATGAAAAATAATTTTCATTTTCTACAAATTTACTACTACTACCATTTACTACGTCAATGGTTCAGACTAAAGGTGACGTCATAGGGGGATGACTTTGGTGATGAAAAAGATAAAGAAAGAAAGGGTAAAGGGAGAGAAGAGGACAAAATGGTGGAAGCTGAAAAAGTAAGAATGCTGCATGACTTTTAAGAAACAGTTGAAACAGGCTCTGGTTGGTCAAAAGGTAGTCCCAGATGATATGGATAACTACAGTTATATAATCAAGGAGACAGGGAGGTATGTACTTGGTGTGTCATCAGGTAAGAATGTTGATAAGGAGAACTGGTGGTGGAATGGGGGGATGCTGGAATGAGGAGGAGTAAGAGGCTAGCTAAGAAGAAGTGGGACACTGAGTGGACTGAGGAGAGTAGAAAGGAGTACTGGGAGATGTAGCCTAAGGTGAAAGTAGAAGTGTCAAAGGCCCATCAAAGGGCTTATGATGACTTGTATGCTAGGTTGGGTAATAAAGAGGGAGAGACTGACCTATAAAGATTAGCAAGGCAGAGAGACTGAGTTGGGAAGGACATGCAGCAGGTTTAGGGTGATTAAGGATGGTAATGTATTGACAGGTGCCAGTGGAAAGATGAAAAGAATACTTTGAAGAGTTGATGAATGAAGAAAATGAGAAAGAACAAATAATATAAGAGTTGACTGTTGTGGAGCAGGAAGTGACAAAGATTAGTAATGGTGAAGTGAGGGGCATTGAAGAGGATGACGAGTGGAAAGGTACTTGGTCCTGATGATATACCTGTGGAGGTATGAAAGTGTCTAGGAGAGATGGCAGTGGAGTTGTTGACTGGCTTGTTCAACAGGCTCTTATGTGGTGAGAAGATGTCTGAGGAATGGAGGAGAAGTGTGATGGCGCCCATTTTTAAGACTAAGGGAGATGTGCAGAGTTGTGGCAACTACAGAGGAACGAAGCTAGAGAGGTGAAGGTTTGGCAAAGAAGTGAAGAAGCAAGTGCAGAAAGGTTAGATTGGGTGGAGAAAAATGTCAGGTGTGATAGAAGAGTTTCAGCTCAAACGAAAGGAAAGGTGTACAAATCTGTGGTGAGAACATCCTTGTTGTTCAGCCTAGAGACAGTGGCACTGAGGAAAAGACAGGAAGATAGCAGAGATGAAGATGCTGAGGTTCTCTGTGGGAGAGACCAGGATGGATAGAATCAGGAATGAGTACATCAGAGGTATATCAAGTTAGATGATTTGGAGATAAAGTCAGAGGCCAGACTGAGATGGTTTGGTCAATGATGTACACGATCATGTCCAGAGGAGAGACAATGAATATATTAACAGAAGGATGGTGAGTCTAGCCCCTGCGACAGACTGGCGACCAGTCCAGGGGTGTCCCCTGCCTTCGCCCATGAGTAGCCGGGTTAGGCTCTGGCAACCCCGTGACCCTGAAAGGGAAAAAAGCGGTTTGGAAAATGAATGAATGATGAATGGTGAGTCTAGAGCTGCCAGGCAAAAGGGTCTGGAAGAAGACCAACGATAGGTTCATGAATGCAGTGAACGGAGACATGAGGGTAGCTGTTGTTAGAGCAGAGGATGCAGAAGACAGGGTTAGATGGAGAAACCTAATTTGCTGTGGTGACCCCTCAAGGGAAAGGAAGAAGGGTAATAAAAATCAAAGTCACTAGTGCAAAAGTAAACAAAAGCAACACTAATAAATATAAGAACAGCACAAAAAAAAGCCTGCCATTGGTGCAAAATGTGGCTCTTTAATGAATCTGCTCTCCAATGAAGCAGAAAGGGGACAGGCAAGGTAAGAGCAGCAGCGAGACAGGAGGAGATGTGCTGTTTACACAGACAGACAACGTTGCCAGATTGTGGAATTTCCCAGACAAATTGAGCGGGTATTTACTGAAATTGGGCTGATTTTTGCCCAATCTGGCAACACTGCAGAAATCCACTGCGCTTGCATGAACTTAAGTGAATTCAACCTTTTATAGTTGGTATCGACGAAAAACTGCAATGAACGTATCGAAAGTATCGATCCCATCACACTTATGTCAATACTTCACGTTAGTATCGATACTATTGATACTCAGATCGATACGTCCACCCTTATCAGTTTGTACTTCACATGTATGATTGTGTCTTATCCTAGAAAGCTTTAAAAAAGCTTCCAGGATCTCATGGGTGATCTCAAAAATGGGTTAGCTTTGTCATGAGTCTTTTAGTAATTGACACTAGGTTGATACATACAACACTGAAAACGTAATAAAAATTGTTTTTTTGATGATTACTGTATATCTGGTTGTAGACAGGGAAAAAAAAAATCATGCTTCACTCTGTGACCATGTAGACAGTTTGATCCCCTCATCTGGTCACTGATCAAATTGTCAATAAATGCAGGATCACTGAACTTCGGCCACCTGCTTATCTTGTGATAACATGATAGATGTCATTATCACAAGAAAACAGGCCCAAAACAAATTAGGTCATTTGCTGTTTCCATAGAAAAAGTAGTGTGATTTGTTTTTTAAACTTCCCAAAAAAAGGAAGCACCAAAGCCTGAGGAAGCAGTTTTTGCAACCAGTGATATGCCATCCTCTTTTAACAAGGCACTTTTTACCATTCTATCCTTGTCCAATAAAACTTTATTTTAAATTATTTTATTCCAGATTATAACATTGATAGTCTCTTTTTTAACTGAAACTGTTCTGTTACTGTAACTGTTCACTCAGAGGCCTCCCCACCTAATTTCGGTTTTGTTTTCTCAACCAGGGAGGGCAAAAAGAGAGGCGGTACTGCATCTATAACGTCCAACTTCTTTGCAAAAAAAGCAAATTTCCTTAGATCAGTACCCCAGCTTTGAACACCATGTCTTTGTGTTTAACAGCCCTCCAATTTTATGCATCACAGTATACAGCCCACCAAAACCAAACACTGGTTTTATTGAAGAGCTTTCTGTGGTCTTAACCACAAGCGCGAGAAATCGCTGCAACTTCTTCAGTGTGGTGGGTTGAGGCCACCGCAACACTGCTTCCACCTTGCCCTGGTCCATGGCAACCCCCTGTGCACTGATCACATAACCCAAAAAGAAGATGGATGTCTGATGAAACTCTCATTTTTCCTTTTTAATGTAGAGTTGGTGCTTGATGAGGCATTGAAGGACCTGGCGAATATGGGAGGCGTGATCTTCGAAGGTCGAGGAGTAAATGAGGATGTCATTGATGTACACGATCACAAGCCTTCGCAACATGTCTTGTAAAATGTCATAAACGCCTGAAATACAAAGGGAGCATTACACAGTCTGAAAGGCATGACCAGTGTTAGAGATTTTATGATTCTTATTCTGTTTTCTTACTAATGGTGACCCCTCTGTGGAATGGCAGTTCTGAGTGTATCTTAAGAGGTTGTGACCTTTCCACACCAGGGGCAGGACAAACAGGGGAACCTCAAAGTCTTACATTCCAGGGCTGCACAATATCAAACTTCAAAGTCTTGTCGTGTGACCCCTATCTCAAGAAGGGGCACGGTTTACCCCTCCTGTTCTCTTCTTATCTACAAACTGCTTCAGCCAGCCCCCTTTTAATGTTCCCTCCCTTAGTGGCTGAATCAGCATGTAACTAGGGTGTTCTCTTTCAATAAATAGCAGGGGGAGACCTGAGATCTGCAGAGTGTTTGGAGGAGCTTGTAACAGAGCGATCTCTGGCACTCTCCCTGCAGGTGAAAGCCATACTCAACTCTCTTGTGTTTCTTTGCAGATTTACTAATGTTTGGGTTGTGAACCTAACATTAATTGGGGGCTCGTCCGGGATCCAACATACCTGAAGCACCCCAGCAGGTGGGAGAGAACCAGGAGAAGTCCGCGGCCGTGGCATTGTATACCCTTTCCGGGCCTGGGTGTACTCTCCACCGGCTGGGGTCTGACGGTTGACGGACATCCCGAACACCGGGAGTGTGAGTATGTCTTGACTTAAAAAGCTTGTGTGAAGTAAAAAATAGAGAAAGCGCTGGAAGAAAAAATAGAGAAGAAAAAATAGAGAAGAAAAAATAGAGAAGAAAAAATAGAGAAAGCGCTGGAACCCTAAGACTTTGTGTCGTGTTAAAAGTCCAGTTAAATTCCACGGAGGACGACCTCCATTAGGTGAAAAAGACTAAAAAGCGTCACATGGGACGGCGGAGTCCTCTGGTAATATAGGGTGTAAAAAATAGAGAGACGTCTAAAAAAGGAATGAGTGTGTGTGTGTGAGGGACTGTAATTACCACTAGGTACTTACATTCCATACCAAAGCCAACAATAGTGAGCAATAAGTTTCTGTGGAAGGCTGTATCCAAGGAGACACCGCCCGAAAGGGTAGAAGCTTGTGTCTCACCACAGGAATAAATTCATTATTGCATTGTTGGAAAAGAAAAACTCAACGGTAGAACACGATAGGTGTTACCCCACGTTGAGTCCAAATTTAGTTCAAAATGGGTAAAAATCAAAGCAAAGAAAAAGAAAAGGTCCTCCGAGACCTGCCATGCAAAGACTGGAGAGTGCTCCAACGAGAGGATCACACTGCAGTTGAACCCCTACCATACTGGGTTAAACAACATAAATTCAGCGGAAGGTTAAGTAGTACCGACATAAGACAACTACAACTTAACATCAGAGAAAAATGTAACGGTAAAATGAAAGACATGAACAAAGAAGGATTTGAGCAGACAAAGGTCTGGATGAAAGTAGCACGGCCGAGAGAAGAAGGTGAAAAGAGAGCAAAACAAAAACGTGAACAGAATGAAGAGGAAAGTAGGGATAAGAAGGAAAAAACAAGTTTAAATGAAGACACTAAACCAATAATGTATCAAAGAAAAGAAGATAATGAATATACAGGCCCATATCAACATGCAGCTGCTCTGCTGGCAGAAGCAGCAGGCGGACAAGAGGAGCTGGAAGGGGAACCTAAAAATTTCCCCTCTGCTCCTCCCCCATATCAAAATTAAGGAGAAAAAGGAGAAAGAGAATGAGACAAAGAAGGCAGACGTATGTGCGAAACCAGTAATGTACCATAGGAAAGAGGATGATGAGTATGTCGGGCCATACCAAGATGCAGAGAGACTTTTGGTTGGCACGGCTTGACTAAGTTTTTACAGGCTTGTGAATAAAGAGTTGGAAAAAGTGAAGAATCTGAAGAAGAAAATTAAAGAAAAAAAAATGGGGAACTAGACGAAGATGCAGAAGAAAATGGATAAAGCATAAGAAGCAGGAAGAGTTGACATGTGTCGGAGATTGATTGAAAGAGTCAGAGCAGCACAGAAAAGATATTCAGAACAGCAAAAGAGAGAGTACAGAAAAGAAAAAAAAAAAAGGCTGCATGAGAAGCAGAGGTTGTAAAACTCGTGTCTGCGCATTCCTGCTAGGAACGTGCAGACAGTGGGTGTGTCTACCGGACACGCGCGCATGCGATCACACACACAGATACATACACACACACACTCACTAACTAAGGTTGATAAT
This sequence comes from Adrianichthys oophorus, assembly GCA_036245035.1. Classification (NCBI taxonomy): domain Eukaryota; kingdom Metazoa; phylum Chordata; class Actinopteri; order Beloniformes; family Adrianichthyidae; genus Adrianichthys; species Adrianichthys oophorus. The sequence goes on along the minus strand of BSAI01000108.1, from coordinate 44,408,545 downwards.
CAAACACACACACACACACAGGAGTGACAACACACGCACCCACCTAGTGCAGAGGGAAGGGTGATGAGCAGATACAGATGCAGGGAGTGACATTCCAGAGCACATGCATACTACTGATAAGAGAAGAACAGCAGGAATAGTTTTGCCACAGTTTGGGGTGCATGAACTTAAACAAGAAAGAGGGAAAAGTAATCGAGGAATTGAAAGATTTTTGTAAAGGTAAAACGGGGGATGCGGTCCCGCCGTAATGACCCATCGTAGACTGACGTTTAGCAGGACGCGGTGAAACACTGTGAGGTTTCTGTAAACCTTGGGGAGTTTGGTACCCGCCAAAAACAGATGGGGGTACAAGGGACAGCAATCCCTTTGGGGTGGGTTAGGTGAAACCTTGCCCTACAGAGGGAGAGTTGACACCTTTTAGATTTAGGATAAAAGATTAACACTCCAGAAGTTTCGCATTAGATCTGGATTTTAATCCCAAAGCGCGCAACGGTAAAGGTTAAGGTAAAGTAGAATAAGGTCTGAAGAACAAGGTTTAATCCACCCCCTAAATTTGAAAAGTTAAAATTAAATATTTTAAATCAGAATTAGATAACAAAATTGGTTGGCAATTTTATAAAATTTTAATTGGACAGTAAATTAATAGCTTTAATAAGAGTGACTGAGTGTGTTGAGTGTGTGGAGTAAGAATGGAAGGAAAACCTGAACGAATGCAAAGAGTGTGGAGGCTGCAGCTCCACCCTCTTTCCTGAAGTGGTGTGAATGGTGTTGGAACAGCAGATGTTGAGTACAATGGAAAAAAAACAAAACAGAAAAACGAAAAAGAAAATGTAAGAAATAGTGGCAGAGAGTGAATAAATGTCAGACTGATGAGAAATGTGACGTTGGTTGGCAGGGTCTGAGTAAACTCTTACAGGTGGTGGAAATGCAAGAGTTGAAAAAGGTGAATTACTTGAGACAAAGGATTTTGGAGGAGAAGGGGGGAGCTGACAGTGGGTGAATTTATCTCCTGTTGCTCACAGCCCCCCATCATTTAGAGTAGCAGAGGGAGTAATGATGGCTTCAGTGTTGTTGCAGGCCATGCGGCCTGTGATCCTGAAGATGGGGGAGAAAGAGGTCAAATGACAGAGGAAGAAAGGGATTTGATTTCTCAAGTTATAGCAGTCAGGTTGGGATGGGGAAGAGGGCCATCAAGCCCTCCCCCCACAGAAAAAGACTGTTGTGTCGCCAAGCACATCTGCATTTACAGCCATTTACAGCCCTACTGCAATCCTCTGCAAACACACCACAAACAAGCTCACAGATCACATCTCCCACAGGGACAAAAGGAGGGGTCCAGAGCAGGTCATAAACAACATTGCATTCCTCAAAAGGATATAAAGTTAAATTGGTTAAATTAGGGTCATTCAGTCATGGTTGAATAGAACAGTGGGTCAACCACTATTTGATGTAAGTCAGGAATTTTTCCCAGAGATTTTTAGATGCAGCACCCTCAGTGCTGCCTTGAAAAGCCTGGTTTGGACCCAGTGACGCATTATTCAGATAACGCAAAAGCACAATATATTACACAATTTGGACTAATTAAACAAGTCATCCTTCTAAATCTTCAGAAATTGAACTGGTTCATGACGGCTTTACTGGTGGGATTTTCTGGACCTGTGAAGACTCGAGCAGGACCCAGATCTTTTTCCTGGGCCACAGGACAGATTTCAGAGGCATGTTAATCATGCTCTGAAGACACGACCCCATTTAACTATTGAACGATGTACTGTCTTACACCCAGCAACACTCATCCTCACAGAGGATGAAGGCAGCCCACATGACTGCCAAGCCTTAGCTGAACAATCCAGTAGAAGCAGAACAGACTTACAAGATACCCCCCTTGAAGACAGAGTCATCCTTTTTGTGGATGGCTCCTCCAAAAAAGATGAAATGGGCAAAACTCGAACGGGCTATGCGGTCGTAACACATGACAGAGTGCTAAAAGCTGAAGCACTTCCGCCTAACTACTCTGCCCAAGCAGCAGAACTAGTGGCTCTAACCGAAGCATGTAAATTAATGACGGGACAAAAGGTTACAATTTACACTGACAGTCAATATGCATTTGCAACAGTTCACACCTTTGCTCCATACTGGCAAAACCGTGGTATGATCACTTCCACTGGAAAACCTGTAACACACGCGGAGTTGCTCACATCATTGCTCCACGCAGTGCAGCTGCCTGCCAAATTGTCAGTTTGCAAATGCGTGGCCCACACAGGAAAAGCTGATGATGTCTCTAAAGGAAATGAATTTGCTGATAAAACAGCTAAACGGGCAGCCCTGACTGAAATCCAGGTTAACCACTTAAATCAACAGGACACGCAAACTATTGACAATGACGTCCTAAAAATCATGCAGCAACAGTCCCCTGTACAGGAACAACAACTCTGGACGACTAAAGGAGCACAGCTTACAGCCGGCATTTACGTGTGCCCAGAAAATAAACCAATCCTACCAAAGAACTTATACCAATGGGCAGCAATATTGAGTCATGGGACAACCCATGTCTCAACAGGGGGGATGGCAGGAATGGTTAACCAAATCTATACAACGTATGGATTTAACAATTACGCAAAAAATTTTTTGTCGAGCATGTCTTATATGTGCTAAACATAACGCCCAAGGAAATTTAAGACCACGAAGAGGTCAGTTTCCTGCCCCACAATATCCATTCCAACATATACATATGGATTTCATCGAACTAAGCCAAAGTGAAGGAAAAAAGTTTTGCTTAGTAATAATAGATGCATTTTCCAAATGGGTAGAAATATTTCCTACAAAGCATCCAGATGCTCTAACAGTAGCTAAAGCTCTATGCAAAGACATTATTCCACGGTATGGAATACCAGAAAAAATATACAGTGACAACGGAACACATTTTGTGAATCAAATCATTACCAAAATAGGTCAAGCTTTCCAAACAGACCTAAAACGCCACTGCGCTTATCACCCCCAAAGTGCAGGATTGGTAGAAAGAATGAATGGAACTATAAAAAATAGACTAAGGAAATGCATGGAAGAAACAGGAAGAAACTGGACTCAGTGTGTAGCGGTAGTCCAAATGTACATAAACATTACAAGTACTGAAGGGTTGACTCCCTATGAGACCCTGTTTGGAAGACCTTATAGGCTTCCCTACTTCAACAATAAATGGGAAACAACTGAGGAACAAGACTTAGCTGACCACATGAGACGAATGATACAAAAACAAAGTGAGCGTCAGAATAACAAAGAAAGCATATCCTCTATGTCTCCACAGGAGGGACCCCTAGTGGAACCAGGGGACTGGATCGTGATAAATCAATTAAGAAGAAACATTGGCACTCCCCTAAGTTGGAAGGACCCTATCAGGTCTTACTCACCACAGGAACAGCAGTAAAAATAGCTGAGCGCACAACGTGGATCCATCTAACTCACTGCAAAAGAGTGATAAAGAACGAGTAAAACTAGATAGCTGCTCCCCGTGTAGGATAGGAATCCTTCATCAGGCACTAACAAGGAAAGGCCAGCTACAAAGGGATTGGTGACAATAGGTTACCTTTGTCTCAACCCTGGTGAAGATTGTCAACCCCTTGTGTAAGTGTGTAGGAAGGGTTCACTAAAAATAGACATGAATTTCCTCGTTCTCCTCGTAGCGTTGTTCGCGCTGGCTACACAAACATTTGCCTGGGGAGTGGGACCTAGTGCAACGTGGAAGTCCAATTCCCTCTTACAGCATGGAAAAAATTAAGAATCCCTGTAATGAATCTGAAAAGGGGTTAACAACTTATGAGCTATATTGCTGTTACCAGACTAATTCTACGCAAAGCACTATTATTTTTGGCAAAAATATAGGAGGATATCCAATCAAAGCATGGAGGGACTACGACTGGTACCTGGACACGACCAGCATACGCAATGAGGGCTACTATTGGGGAAATGTTGCGGCCACTACCGGAACCTGGACAAAGGGCTCTTATGGGTATGGCGGCCCCACGATTGGGACGAGTGTGTGCCGTTCTTCCTCTGTCCAAATATTACAGCGGCCACCGACCTCCCCGACATAACGGCCGGTCCAAAATCCACATCAGCACATCCTAGACAAGTGCTGGTTCGACCTTCGGTGGACGACTGGTTTAAGGTCACCACAGGGGTGACACAAAGAAGCAACAACTGGCTCCTTATGGCTGAACAAGCAGGCATAATGAGCAAAACGGACTGTGTGGTATGTATGGGAGCAAGACCTCTCTTGCATGTTGTTCCCTCTGCTGTTAGTATTGACTGTTTGTTGCCCCTAATGAATTTTACAGTTCCCGCAGCAAACTGCTCCCTTTGGGATACCATATATCCCCTTACAAAAGCAGAAAGTAAGAAGCCACTTTTTTCCTCCAAAGTGGCAGCAGCCAACTTCACCTGTATTAACAGGACCGGGAGCGGCCTTAAACTAGGAAATCTTTCTGCTGTCAGTTGTGCTAATTTCTTACAGGTTGATCTCCACTTCATGCCACAGTCCAGGAGCGACATTTGGTGGTGGTGTGGTGACAACCGCCTGTTTGACCGCCTGCCATATAACACCACAGGATTGTGTGCCTCTGTCTCCCTCATTCTCCCAGCTCTGATCTTTCCCCTCACAGCTGATGAACTCCTAGCCAACTTCCGCAGCATTCTGCCATATCACTGGAGGCAGAAATGTTCCATGCAGACATCTATGACGGGATGGAGCAAAGATGATCCCACCTACATAGATGGCATCGGGGTGCCACGAGGAGTCCCCGATGAATACAAACTGGCAAACCAGATTGCCGCTGGATGGGAGTCATCCATCTGCTGGTGGTGTACTCTGAACAAAAATGTTGACAGAATTAATTACATTCACTACAATGTGCAGCGTCTGGGAAATATGACAGCTGATGGGTTCTCTGCTATACACGAACAACTGTCTGCAACCTCACTGATGGCTTTTCAGAACCGCATAGCCGTGGACATGCTGTTGGCTGAAAAAGGAGGAGTCTGTGCGATGTTCGGAGAGCAATGCTGCACCTTCATCCCAAACAACACGGCCCCTGATGGGAAGCTGACAAAGGCATTAGAAGGACTCCGCTCTCTCAACAACAAAATGAAGGACCACTCTGGGGTGGACACTTCCTTCTGGAGCGGCTTTGGAGACATGTTTGGCCAATATCAGGCACTGGTTGTCTCTGCACTAATGTCTATTGCCCTGTTTGCAGCCTTGCTTACCATCTGTGGATGTTGCTGTATACCTTGCATCCGGGCACTGGTGCTGCGGGTCATTAACAAGGCTCTGGCACCGGTCCAAACGGATGTCACCGAGATGTACGCACTGATCCACCAACGCTCCGACGCGGAAGACGACGAAGACGACGAGGCCTGTCCTTTAGACCTTTTTCCGTCCACGGCAGAAATCTAACTCCTCTGAGTGTACCTGTTTCTCTTAATGCTACTATGAGACTGTTATTAAAAATCCTCAGTGAAGATATACCAGTTGATGCACGCTTAGAAAACAGCATAAACAGGAGGGAAATGTTAGAGATTTTATGATTCTTATTCTGTTTTCTTACTAATGGTGACC
>BSAI01000108.1:44381541-44392934 GCA_036245035.1 Adrianichthys oophorus | reverse complement strand
CCCGGCTACTCATGGGCGAAGGCAGGGTACACCCCTGGACTGGTCGCCAGTCTGTCGCAGGGGCCACAATCACACACCCATGCACACTCACATGCACACCTAGGGACAATTTATAGTGACCAATTAACCTATGAAGCATGTTTTTGGACGGTGGGAGGAAGCCGGAGTACCCGGAGAAAACCCACGCATGCACGGGGAGAACATGTAAAATCCACACAGAAAGGTCCCCCAGCCAGGACTTGAACCGGGAACCTTCTTGCTGTGAGGCAGGAGCGCTAACCACTGCGCCACCGTGCAGCCCGTCTTAATATATGTGGAAATGAATTATTGCATTATCTGCATTATTAATTAAAATGCTTTTAAATCAAAGCTTTAGGAATGGTTTGGGTAAAAAGAAAAAGATTACTGATTTTTGTGCATAATCTAAAGCAAATAACAAAATGAAGCAGTTATGTCATTAGGCTGACAGTGGGTGGAAGTCATTAAATTTCTAATGGCAGCAGAAGATAAGAAGACCTTGGAACTCATTCATTCATTTTCCAAGCCGTTTTATCCCTGTTGGGTTGCCGGAGCCTAACCCGGCTACTCATGGGCGAAGGCAGGGTACACCCCTGGACTGGTCGCCAGTCTGTCGCAGGGGCCACAATCACACACCCATGCACACTCACATTCACATTCACACCTAGGGACAATTTAGAGAAACCAATTAACCTATGAAGCATGTTTTTGGACGGTGGGAGGAAGCCGGAGTACCTGGAGAGAACATGCAAACTCCACACAGAAAGGTCCCCCAGCCAGGACTTGAACCGGGAACCTTCTTGCTGTGAGGCAGGAGCGCTAACCACTGCGCCACCATGCAGCCCTGACCTTGGAACTGTGAGCAACAATTAGTCTAACGAACACTTTAAAGCTGAAAATATGAAAGGCAGAAAACCACTGTTTACATCCAATCAAGGTTTAGCTTTCTATGAAACAGAGCATAGAGGAGACAACATGAGTAATCCTGACTTGCAATTTACATAAAGGGACACATTTTATTAGGAAAAAAAACCCTCTCGAGCAATTTTCAAAGACTCTCCTTTTGCATTTTAATAAAAGATACTTAAATGTACAGCAACTATTTGAACAAGTCAGACATCCTTGCACCAACGTACTTTCGTAGCGGTCTATCCTTTAAAGTTGAAATGATACATTATTGTACTGCTGCCCGACAGGGATTTCTGCTGTTTGTAATAATAGTTTGGGATCTTGAGCAAATTTGTACTGACTGATGATGTGAGACTGAAGTAAATCAAAAAGTAAAGTTGTGGTTAGGGTTTTTCGCAATCGACATGTTGGTCATCCCTTGTCTAGATATATTTTGGAATCTGTAATAAAAACGTTTTTGTTAAATATTCAAAAATGCTCAGATAAATAAATAAAAATGTGCAGTTCAACTATTATATACCAATAAGATTTATTTTGAAATGATTAAGGTTGTAAACTCACATAGCGCTTTTACTACCTTGATTAAAATTGTTCTACATTGTCCCTTTCATACATTCACACACTGATGGTATCTTTCAATGGTGTTAACTCGCAACCACCAGGAGGAATGCGGGATTTAATGCTGTGCCCAATAACACTTTGACACATGGGCAGGTGAAGTGGGAGCCGAACTTGCGACACTCTGATCAGAGGTTGACCGTTGTACCGATGCACCACAGCCAAACGTTTCATTGTTAATGCTCATCGCAACATAAGACAAACCTGTAGGATACCATAAGCAAGCCTTTAAAATCTGGTATTCATTCATTCATTCATTCATTTTCCAATCCGCTTTATCCCTTTCGGGGTCACGGGGTTGCCGGAGCCTAACCCGGCTACTCATGGGCGAAGGCAGGGTACACCCCTGGACTGGTCGCCAGTCTGTCGCAGGGGCCACAATCACACACCCATACACACTCACATTCACACCTAGGGACAATTCAAATCTGGTATTTGAACAGAATGCACAGTGTAAATTGATTGTTTTTGTTTCCATTCAGCATGCTCTCTGCATATCCTTGAGTCATTTACTGCCATTTATTTCATAGTCCTTACCATTTTTCTGTGTTTCTGCACCTTTAGAAAGGTCAACATTTCCAATCTATGTGATGTGTTTTTCCTATTAAATGACGCCTCAAGACAACCTTGACTGTAAAGTGGTGCTTCATTTCTTATTAGTTAAAAAAATAAAATTATAAAATGGTCTGAATCCCCCCCCCCCCAAAAAAAAACACATCATCACACCTCAATTGCACATAATTTTGGATTATTGACTGAACATGTCTTTGAAAAGTCACAACTTCCAAGAATAAAAAAAGGAGAGATGAACATTTCTTAGAATAAAATAGAAACCAAACAAGCTGAGCTATGTTCTCATCAAGGTTTTGGAATGTCTATTTTATCTTTGTCAACTCCAGTGCCAATAGTGAAACTTATTAAGTAGAAGCGATTCTGATGCACAAACACTTAAACATACAGGAGTTGCCCAAAAGGCTGTATTTCATTAACAACATTCCTCCTCATAACATTTCATGTCGTAATTGTTGTGGGATTTGGTGAGGCAGGGGTGCAGGAGTGCTGAAAATGACATTTATGTTCAAGCAGGGGAGCAGCTATTAGGAGGAGCTACCTGGGGTAGCAGGGAGGGGTGTGTATTTCTCAAAGGGGGGGGGTCGAGGATTGAAGTACTTCTATTGATGACAGTCTCGCTTCATTAAGCATGATTCGGTCTCACTAAAGCAAGCAGTGACTTCTGCAGTGAAGATAAATGAATGGAGATTTGTGTGTGTCGGGTGGGGGTGGTGCGCGCGCTTTGCAGAGTGCACGCTGTGCTAAAGCAGGGGGAATGCAGAAGTTGCACTTCAAAAGAACACACTGCGTCCTTCCAAGACACTTGGAGTCTGATGATTACAGACATCTAATGACCATAAAAAGGCTACAACTCTGCAGGCTGATTAAGAAAGCCAGGGGATGCAGCCTGGCAGTGCAGTCCTGATCACATCAATTTGTCTAATCAGACTAAATTTACTTTAATGAAAAAGACACTCCCCACTTGACAGCTTTATTTACGCTGCATTACTCAGGCCAAGCTCGGAAAATGCATAACTGCTAAGGGAAGAGGGGTGTCCCTAGGATAAACTTTCCAATTTCTGTCATGTATCTTGTCTCACTCAATGATTTGGTTGATGTAGAAACAAAAGATTAATACAATTAATTAGCAGCTTTTTGGAGCTCGCACAGAGTTGTGTTATGGTGTGTACACAAATATAAACATAGACAGTGGAAACAGTTTTTTCTTTTTTCCTGAAGTTTTTTTTCATGTCAATCAAAAAAGAACTTACTTTGTTGAGTATTTTGCAAAATATCGTTTCAGTTTATGGTTGCAACAGTTAAAATAAATCAATTAAAATCTAAAAAAAAACGTCCATTCCAACTCTAACCTTTACCCAATAGGCACAGGATGTATATTAGATACCTAACATGCATTTATTGTAGGTGTCTACAGGACATCACTGACAACTCTATTAGATGTCTACCAAAAGTGTTCTGAAAGATACTGTATCTGCATAGAGAGGTCTCCCACACATCTACTTATCATCATCTAATCTTTGGACATTTTTGACTTTTTTATAGTACTTTTTGAAAATATTTACTCGTTAAAATATAAATATTGTAATTTTACATGCATCCATCACATTCAGAAGCCACTGAATTACTTTTGGGGTCACAGATTTACTGGTTCCAAACTAGTAACTGTTGAAGTAAGAGCACACCCTAATCAGGCCACCAGTTTGTCACAAACACACAGGAGTGAGGGTTGGGGAGCACTGCTTTAACATTAACAGTACCAGTCATAAGTTTAGACACACTTGCAGTGGAAGTAGTGCTGCATTCGGAAATAATTCAGGAAAATTAAGTAACTTCAAATCAGACAGCACTTTTTCTGAGTTTAAGCCTGTCTTAAACTTGAATAAAAGCTTCAGGCAAGAAAAAAATATAAAAGGACGAGAAACAAAAATAACTAATCAAAAAAAATCCAGTTATGTTTTTAAAAATGTCTTTCTTTTTCATGTCCCGGCCTCTCCCCTTTCTCTGGCCTCCATCCTTGCAGACCCTGTCCGATGCATTTGACTTATGGGTTCCGTTTAAATCTTGGCCACTGTAAATGTCCTACTAATAGTTTTGCCTTAATATTGCAATTTGTCTTGCTGGTCACTGCGGGCAGTTTTGGAGGTGTCAGGCATGTGAAGAGGGCTCCGAGGAGCGCGTGCGTCTGGCAAGTGAAGGATGACAGGCAGCGTGTCTCTTTCATTGAAGCAAGCCGCTCGACTCGTTTTGCTGAGCAGAACAGCAGGCGCAGGCACAGTGGCACTTCACCTAAATTGATAGCTGACCCACTCACCCCGCCGCAGAGGGAAGAATTATGGCCAGATCACAGCAGCAGGACAGGCAGCAAACATGGCTAACAATGGGGCAGAGGGATGTTTGATGAGGGGAATCAAAGCTGGGGCTGCGAGGTTAAGATGGATGGATTAGCTTTGTTATTTGAGAGGCCGCAGAGACGCAGTACTGCCTGTCCTCAGTAGCTTATCACCAAATCCAACTGGCAAATCCAATTTCTGACCTCCTCTGTCTGTCTTCTTTGAATTCAGAGACATTTTTAAAGTTTTTAGAAACAGGAAGATTTAAATCTTCTTCAGCTGAGAGGGACTGACAGGAATGTCAGCTGGTTAAATAAATGAATCAAGATAACTTTTAAACCAATTTTTTAAACAAACTTGCATTCAATATGTGATTTAAGTAAGTAGGTACATTATTCTTAAAGGTAAAATTCCATGCTAGAATATTTTAGACTTCTATAATTTCTCACATTTCTGCCAGGGATCATGTAAAAGGTAAACAGTAGATCAAATAAAACAAAGAAAAACAAAAGCAAGAAATCACCTGGCATAGCTTTAATATTTGGTGATCAAGACTATAAGTTCAAAATAATAACACCTAATCAAATGCGTTTCTTTAACTCGTCATTATGAGATTCGATAATTAATTAATATAACTATATTCCAATATTTTCAATTAGGACTTTAAAAAGTGTCAATTATTGTATTTTTGGAAAAATATCGCTCTGGAGTAGAAGTTGCAGGAGCCAAAAAAATGCATAATAGAGAAGAAAAAAATCACATCGAGGCCATTATATTTGGGAGAAATGTATATAAAATATGGGAACAAGAACATTTTTTTTATTTTGAAGAGCAATTCATAATAACTGAAAAGATGACAATAATAGACTGAATATGTACTTCACTATTGTAACAAATAGGTGCTTATTTAGCTTCTGGAAAAATAGGAGGAATCTAGTATATTAGCCCAACATAAGAACAAGTATTCATTTAACCATAGCATAAAGAACATGCTAACAAGCCAACTAAAGTCATTATATCACTATAAAACACTAAATTTGTTGAATTCCTCAGTAGCTAATACTGATGCACACACCTACAGAGCCTTCTAGCAGTTTTTGCAATTTACGTAAAAAATTTACTCTATAGATCACACCTGAGAATAAACACTACCCCAGGTTAAATTACAAAAAAAAAAAAAAAAAATATGACTGATATGTTACTCTGAAAAAAGGTAGTGGTTAAAAAAAAAAAAAAAACAATCTTCACCCTATATCCTCACCCGCCCAACTGAAAGAGAACACTTATTGCAACCACATCTTTTTGAGATCTTTTCTTTTCCATCCTGACACAACGTTTTTGACATTAGATGAGGATCCCTTTAAGCTCAGTTTCTTCTTCACTCAAATAGACTAACACAGCAATGACAAAACCGTAACCACTACACTGATTGGCCTGTCAACTCCATACCCCATCCCCACTCCTGAACAAACCTCAAGCTCTTTAGATGTCTCCACTTTGGACAAGGGATTATCACAAACCCAGAGATGGAAGCACCATTTTTCTTGTAGGATGCTTTGCACCACATGAAGTCCTGCGGCAACACACACTAAAGGTTCTGGTTTGATGAAGCCAACAGAGCATCATCATCTGAATTTGCAGAGGATAGGTCATACAGACCTTCATAAAACAGCTCCGCTGCTCAGACCTCAGCAGGAGACCTGTTTTATAAAGGTCATAATTCAGAGATTCCCTGCTGTGCATGGGTAATTTCAGGGCAATTTGTCGCTAAGCATCAATTTTGACCATTTTCAGGTCCCGGACTGGAATAAACCAATAGTATAGTATTAGAGAAAAAAAAATTTAAAAAGAAGTAAAGTTAACTCTACCTTTGACTTTTTTTCATTTTTCCATATCACATGGTGTGTTGAAATATTGATAAGAAAACACTCAGGAGTTTCAGGCTCACACTATTAATGTATTGATCAAAATTGTTAATGAACAGCTTCGACAACCTTTTCTCCTTTCACTTTAAAGATGAAATTGCTTCAGCCTTTATGGTAAGGGAATCGTGTGACTTTTAAATTTTCCTCATGATCTGATTTTCTCACAGTATTTGGTCTGACCACATATTATTTTCCCTCCAGGCACTCCTTACATCATGCAATCAATCAACTAGATGTCAGTGCATTCATACCTCTTTCTGTCTTTACTCATTCAATTAATTCCTGCTTTGCATGTTGGTCCAGCTTCTTATTCAAGATCATGTTAATGGGGGTTAACTTGTACTCAACCTGTAATTGGATAAAAGTCACATTTTTGACTAATGCCAAATAGTGTCTTTTGGATTTGTTTTTTCTTTGGTTCATCTTGCCAAGTTTTTTTTTTTTTTTTTTGGTTAAGTTTGTCATTGAGACTTCAGTCTAATTTGTGATTGGAAGAAAATTGGATCTTGAGACATTTAAAATATCAAGTGTGTAGACTGCTCCGTGAGCCGGTTGGCTGAAAATGTGCATGCAGTTTCTCTCTGGACATGCTCTCCATAGAACTAGAAATGTAGGGGTGAAAGAGGTGAAACACAGGCGTGTTGTACACATTTTTTTTTTACTCTCCCAAATCCTGTGTTGTGCTGTTCGAGTGGTAAGTGCGCGCTCCTGACTCTCTGGCAGAATCTAGTAAATTAGACAATCAGAGTGTAGTTTGTTTAGGCATCCTATGGGTGTTCTACAAACACCAAGATGCACATACAGCATTTGCGTGCAGTCAGTGAGGGGCCAGTACATACACCTTACTAACCACTAAAGTGTGGCATGAAGGGCACCCTATGACAGCATCACCTGTACATCATAACTTCATGCAACTTACATTAGCCTAAATATTTCATGAAACACTCTTCACTTGTCACGACAATCATACGTTCAATTTTCGTGCAGATGCAGCCCTTTCTCTCTACAACCATCCACAACCAGCCAAGAAACCTGTAGCACCCATTTGGGTTAACCCCCTTCGTATGGGTGCATGCGACAAAAAGCTTTGACTCAATTTCTGGAACTGTCAAGACTTACCTGCAAGAACAGACACTTAAGACTCAACTTATATTGGTAACAATGAACCCCAAATTGCCCTCAGCTCAACTGACTGTGCTCCACACAGTCTCCTATTTCCTGGTTGCCCTAAAAGTCACTTGCAAGGCTATTCACTAAATCACCTGTAAGGGACAGAAAGTGAATTCGTCCTGCTCTTCATTTCTGACCTCACTTCTCACCTTTGTTCCTCCCAGAATCATCTGAATGAAGTGTAGCTTCCAACTCATACTCTGTCCTCCTGTCAGGCTGGACCAGCACTCCTACTGCCAATATCTTGAGTTTCTACAACAAAATCTGACAAATATTCATTCATTTTCGGGTCACGCGGTTGCCGGAGCCTAACCCGGCTACTTTTTTTTTTTTTTTTTTCTGACAAATATGTAAGAAAAAAAAAACATAAGACAGAAATTAAATTTTCTCTAAAGCACAAAAGCAAGAATTTAATTTCCTCCATAGATTCAAATGTGTCCATATTTGTCTGCTAGTGGCACATGTTTTATTTGATTTTCTCTTGATGGAGCTTTCAAAACCTCTTTGAATCATGTACTGTGGGTGTGAAATTGAACACAATGGAAAGCATTTAAAATCCCTCAGAGGATAATGAATTATGACAAACTCTTAAAAATCAAGCCAGATCGGTCATGCAAACATGATTTTAATATGAGGGTTAAGTACAAAATCAATTAGCTTTTGTTTTACTCTCCATGAACAATCCTTTCAGTTTAATCACAGAATGAACTCATTGTCATCAAGTACATGTCCATCACAGGTGCAAGACTACTTTGCATAGACCATAGGGTGGAATCAAAACAAATAAAAGCATCTTCTGTGACTAAACCAGACTAATGATTTATCCATTTTCTGCAGAGGGCAGGCACACAGTAAATATGAGAAAATGAGCTTTCATTGTCTGCTAGAACCCACAGACCCCTGAGAAAGTTCAGCCTCCAGACAACAAAGGCTGCCAGGGGCTGAGATTGAAATGATAATTGAATTGATCCTTCAACTTTCTAGACTATTGAGCAAAGCTTAATAATATGCAGCTAAAAACTATTGTCTAGATGTCTGATTAATAAGACCACATTGTTAAAGATTTTCAAAAGGCTTCGAGTGAAGAGCTCAAACCCAACCCAAAGAGTGACAGTTGATGGCTGAATCGCTTATGATTAAGGCTCTAAAAATGACAAAAAAAACAGATTCAAAGCAGAAAATACCATAATTTGATCACGACCTGTTGAAATATTACCTAACTTCTATTTATTCTAAGCACAACTGCATCCACTTTTTCTTCTTACTATTTAATGACCCTCTTTTTCCCAATGTAAAAGGTGCTAATTTTAGAGGCCAATTCTTCCTCTTGACCTTTCAGCTGAGGGTGTTGCTGTTCTTGCATAATTTGGACAAACCTGGCTGGAGAATAGATGAGACAGATGAGAGAATAGACCTTGAGAATAGATCTACAAAGCCATATGTAAAATCCAAACCTAACTTAAGCCTTTTGGTGAAGTGAACCTTTTAGTCCACAGTATCTCAACAGATGATAACAAAATACATGTTTATTAACTTAAAATAGTAGCTCAAACAGATTTATTCAAGTGTTTTTTTTAAATTAATTTTATTATTTCATTGGTTCTTTTTCTAAATAGTTCCATCCATTCTTTTTCTGAAACTGATAAATTGCTTTCATAGTCACAGAGTTGCTGGAGCCTATCACAGCTACGGTTGACAGAAGATGGGGAACACCAAGGACAAGCTGCCAGTCCATCGCATGGTCTTTCTACTGTAATTAGATTTAAGATAATACTTACCTTTAAACACGAAAGCTTCAGGTTCAGTGTTGACATTATTTCGGTTATCAAAAGACTTCAACTGTTTACCTCTTGTACTGACATCTGTTCAAGAAGCACCAGTCGCCTTCCCCTGCTAAGAATATTGGGGTCCTTCAGAGTGTGTAGGACCTTAACACATACTTCTAATGACGATTGTTGCATTTGCCTTATTCTATGGAGTTGTGTTTCTAGAAGGGTGGATGCAATGACAGGAACAGGAAATGGATCGACAAATTGATTCAGAGATCTGGCTTCTGGTACGTCCCCTACCATGATACCATTCAATCAGACTCAAACATCCTTGCTGCAGAAAGGAGTGATTTTGCAGATCTTTCCTTTCAACAGCTATTTGACTCTACAACGCCTCATAGACACTGGACACTTCATCGTGTTAGTTATTGTTTAGTGCATTTTTTATCTAGTTTTTTTATGGTACTACTGTAACAAATCAATTTCCTTTTTGTGGGATCAATTATTAAAGTTCTGTTCTATTTTAATCCCAGCTGATTCAGAAGCGGAGAAAGTAGCTTTGCGTTGATATGCAACACTTTACATTAGTGCAAGTGCTTATTCAGTGAACGTAAAGCAGCTGATTCTGTAGTTAAGAAAAGTAGCTTTGCACATCATTGTTTTATTGTCATCCAACACTTTACGTTAGTAAATAAAGCACGGTATGAAAAGCTACCTTTTCTCTGCATCAGAAACAGTTGATTTATGTTGATTGTGTAAAATGTCAAAGAGTTCCGGAAGTTCAGAGAGCATGTGCTTTTCCGTTGTTCAGTTCAGCGACACCTTTGGTCTTAAAGGGTTAACACAGCCATAAATGTTCACACTAAAATAGACACACATCCACACAATGTGACAAAACTGTCATTTATTGTGCATCTGTTTCACTAAAAGCTCATTTTGATGCTTTGCATCTTGTTTGTATGAATGCTTCTGGATAAGCTGTCTAGTGACTGTTAGGATGTAGGGTGCAGAGTGAGGTGCTGCAAACAGGACTGATCCTAGCAATGACTGGAGTCACACAAACGGCCATGTTTGACATGTATGTCACAAGTTTTGCTGAAATGAGGGCACTTCCAACAGCTGTAAAATCACTCCATGCACAGCAGGTATGGAGTTCACTGGCGTTGTATTTGGAACTTTAAACTTTTTTCTGTGCTTTTTTTTTAAGACTGGATGTATTTAATTCCTAATTATCCAGTTTAATATGTCTTTGTGAGGCTGTGAACCTCTATTATTTGTATTATTTATGCATTGTTCCTGCTTTTATTGCTTGAAATAAACCATTTCTAATCCAATCCAATTGTATTCGGACAACAGCAACATAGATAAGTATTACTTTTAGAAATGAAGATACATTTTTAAGAAAACATTCAACAAAAACTGAAATCTTTGCGCTGCAAGCCAACAAACCTTAAAATTCTGTCTAGTCATTATGCATGCATGTTGACTTTTAGACAACAGTTATTTCTGCTATCAAGGACCAGAGTGTAAAAGATTAAAGAAGATCACAGAATTAGGAGTGCTCTTTGAAAACTGAGACAGAAAGTTTTTTTTTTCTTTTAACCTTTAATTCCTTGAAGTTTTAAGTAGTTCTTATAAAAAAAAAAATCCTCAATGTGACCAATGTTGAATTACAGAGAACATAAAACCATGGATGGTGCCATGGGGAGGACAATGTCTTTCCTGAGAAACTGTATTTGTCCTCTGGTATGACTCATACTTGTGTTCCCTTTTCCTGTCCCGAGTCAGAACTAGAAGTCCCTAAAAGAGGGTGGATCATTCTGAGATTTTTCCTGTTGAATCTGAGATAAAACTCTCTTTATTTAAGGTTATAATTAGTTGATGTAGAAAGAATATCAGGAAAAATCCAGAAAAAAAAATTTTTTAACGCGATGCCCAAGGGGGGGCAACTAAACTGCCATTGCTTCATCCTATTAGCAAAACACACCTGATCCAGGTCTTCAGCAGCAGCTAAGGCTGGATTTCTGAAAGACCAGGAGGATACGGGCCATGACATTCAGTTGGTTCTCCCTACACCAGGT
>BSAI01000108.1:44349541-44381531 GCA_036245035.1 Adrianichthys oophorus | reverse complement strand
TCTACAATAGCTATGCAGGCCACAGTAGCTGTGTCATTCGAGAACTTCAGCATATGGTAGGTTGTGGTGTGATAGTGGAAGTCGGACGTATACAGCGTGAAGAGAAGAGGAGATAGGAGTGTCCCCTGCAGTGCCCCTACACTGCAGCTGAGGATGGAGACAGATCCCCCCCCCCCATGCGGACATGTTGCTGCCTGTTGGTTAGGTACTCCATGACCCAGGATACCAAGAGTTGTTGCACAGCCATTCGGTTCAACAGTTCAACTGTTCATCAGAATTATTTTAATAATTAAGCCAAGAAAACCAGGGAAAGAAAACAGGTCCCACTGAGAAACATGAGGTTAAGCTTGGCTTTGTTGCTTCTGGTACAGTGTGTGTTGATAATGGGCAGGACACAATCAAACCTCTAGACAACCACAGCATTGTGGAGCCAAATATGCCCTTCAGTGGCATTTATGACTGTGATCTGCTTGATAGAAAAAAAAAAAAAAAAAAAACAAAGCAACAATTTGAATAAAAACTTACTAAAAAATGCTTTTTTAAGTTAAATTTTTTAATATATGATCTCCATCATGAGAACAAGAACATGTTAAAAACAGTAAAAAACTGGAGTTAGTTTAGTTTTGCCTTTTTAACAAATTTGGTAACTCCTGTTTGATCTGTTTCCATCCACAGGACAATTTACCATCATCTTTGGCCACACGTGGACCCCCTAAAGTTAAAAAGCCAGGAGAAAGCACAAACTTGCTTTTTCTTTTTGCTGCTTTACAGGTGGAAGCTGTCTTTAAACACAGACACAGATGAGATGCTGTATGGAGAAAAAAAAAGATAATATTGAACACATGCTATTAACTATTCATGGGGATTTAAAGGGCTCTAACAGAAAACAAATGAATGCAACACAGCAGGATTCAGCCTTCACAGTTCACTAAACTAAGCTAGGGTACATAAAGCCTTTTGCCTTCGGGAGTAAGTCCTCATTTTTAGTAAACACTAGTAAAACTCTTAAGCTGCTGCCTTTTTGGGTTTTAAAATGATTGCATTTGATTTTTTAATTGCAAGTGATTTTTTAAAAACTTGTATAGCTTTATACACAATTCTTTATGGTATATCTATTGCACACAAAATAAAAGATAAAACAGAAAGGTGGTGTGAGCACGTTGGTCGACACTTTTTTTGTTTTTTTCCACAATAAAATCTTATAAGCTTTTTACCTCCGTGCTCCATAAAGGTCTAAAAAATTGGTCTTTTTCCACCTTTCAAATGTTCCTCTCCTCACGGACTGTTTATTCACTCCTGGGGCCTTTGAAACCAAAAAACTACACATTGTCTCATTGTAAATAACAGCAGGTTCGGCATTTGGTAAAGTTTTTATTCTATCATATTTCAGAAAGCTTATGTCGTCAGGTGTCCCTGGCCCCCAGAATCCACCAGTTTGTGTTTGGCACAGATGGGGGTGGGGGTGGGGGGGTATTAGTGTCTCAAAGCAACAAGTGGGTGTGTGTGTGGGTGTGTGTGCATCATTAATCAGTGTTCAATATCTGTTGTATTGAGGTTTAAATGTCCTTATTGACAAAATGTAATTAACACTTAAATGTAACTGTTAAACCCAAAATAAGATTTTAGTTTTAAAGTTCTTGAATCTCCATCAGTGGGTTCTTCTGAACATGGTTTCTTTTGCCTACTTCTTTCTGCTGAACACTTGGCAGGACTTCTGAATGACACAAGTTATTTTAGAGTAGCCAGTCACCCACTGCTATATTTTTATGGTTGAAGTCAAACTGGTTAGTAAAAGAACGGCGCTGTTCATTGGAGCAATGTGGTCTACCCGATCACTCTGAGCATGCACAAACATTACCTTAGATTTTCTGTATGTTTGTTGTTTCAAGATTGTAAACTTTTTAATTCATTATTAAAAATAGAAAAAAAAAAAACATTTAAAAAGATCAGCAATTCTTTTTCTTTTTTTTTAACCATTGATGCTTAGTCATCCTGTCCACTTTAAGGCAAAAACAACAACAAAACACACTACAATCTAGTTTGACTTTTCATCCATTCTTTCAAAAGACATTTGGTTTCCAACACAATTGAATCAGTTTTTTGCATTTCTGCTTTGGAAAACAATGGATTGGGGAAAATAAATAAAGAGAGAGACAAATCGATAACACATAAATGAATAAAACCAATCAACAATGTTTTAATGTGAAGCTCCTGATTTGCTTCAATAGACATTTGTGTTCTTCTATTACAAAAACCAAACTGTGCATTTGTGTTTTTGCATAAAAGCCCTGCTCACACATCTGGCCATTTGTAAATCCTTCAGCAAAATGCATTTGTCTGTTCAGATTTCTAAACTACTTCAGTGTTCATTGGTTCATTGGTTGACAGCATATCATAAAAAAAAGAAAAACAGTGTGATGACTCAGCTGGGCAAAGTTTTATATCTATAATTACACACATGTGGGAAACAGAGATTTTAGCACAGCACCCAACTCCTAAAAGCTTGTTTGGACAGATAAAAAGTATCATTTCTGTACATACTCTTACTCCAATTGTGTCTATTTCTACAGATACTTTCTGTTTTCTTATTCTGCTCCTTGTTTTGACAACTTTTTCCAGTTTTAGATTTCTTGGGTCTACGTTTTTTTCTGCTTTAGTTTGTTCCTTTGGTTAAATATTGAGCAACTTTGACCCTTGCAAAAGAAACCTTCTTGTTGTGGTAATTAGCTGTGCTCGGCAAAACACCACACAAGACTGTCACAGGTCAACTTTTGTCAACAGTAGTGCTGGAAATAGGATCCAAATTCTCAGATTTTTTGCAATCTGTTGCCAAAAATTTGAGAACGACTATTTGCTATGTCATAGCTTATTCTTAATAAGATTCATAAGTCTTTATAAATCTCGTCGAGTGTGGTACAAATACATTTCAGGTAGCAAAATTATTGCTCTGTGCAGAATAATGTTGGATTTTAAGTCCATAAACTAAACAAACAAAAAAAGCTACTTTCATCAGTCCTGACATCAAATCCTGACATACATTTAGTATAAGTTAATGTAAAATTGAAATGGAAAAAAAAAAAAAAATCTCATGACTCCTGTTGCTGCACACTTCTGTCAGTTTAGCACAAGCAAAGAACAAAAGTCCTTTTTAGTGCCTAACTGCTAGCTCTGATCAGTCAGCCGTACAGGATGAGGTTCACAGAGCTGTAATAAGTTTGCTTTCAGACAGGAACGTTCCAGAATACATCTCATTCTCTTCAAGGCTTTTGTGGCTGCTATGTTCTCTCCAAATGTGCTGATCAGTTTCCTCTGTCTCGTGTGCCGTTTCGTCAGTTAATTATCAGCTATTTGTTTTGCATCAGAATGCATGCGTGCTGGAAGAGTACAGAAAATGTGTATTCCACAATAAGACATTAAATCATTTGTCTCTAAATTAAGCTGTGTAACAAACTAATAAAAAACAGTACAACATTTGGACAAATAATTGTTAATATGGCTAGTAAAGTGTTTTGGTCATCCTTAACAAATGTCCTGTTTATTTATTTTTGTTGTCCTTTTATTTGTGGAATATCTGGTGGATAAGACAAGATAATCTGTGCATCATACGAACAAAATGGTTGGAAAAACCTTATGTGGAAGAAAAGAGGAAAGAGTACAGAGCTCTGAGGGACACTGTCAGAGAGGGAGTGAGGACAACTTCACAGAGAACAGACAAGAGGTATTAGTGAGTTACAGAGTTGAAGGCTGCAGACATTTGAAGCAGGACTGCAACAGAGAATAGCCCTACTGGTTTTAGGAGGTTCCACAAGCGAGAAGGAAAATAATTCTGTAAAATCTCCACTTTCAAAATAAGACAAAACAATAACTAGAAAGTTATTTGGCCATAGAAAATTTGGTAAAAATATGCTAGTTCTAAATTTTTGTCTATCAGTGGAGGATAAAGACTGATATACACTACGGTGCATCTCTGTTGCGTTGACAAAAAAATATATATAAAGTTTCCACCTCCATCATGTCTGCATTTGAAGTCTGTCCTTCTGCAACTCAACCTTTACGCAGGAGTTTTATTTCCAGTCCCTTAACATATGTCAATATCTTTGCAAAAAGCCGGAGAAACAGGTAAAAAGTCCATTTCAAAATAGATTGTTGTTGTACTTTCAAAATACAAAAGTATACAATTTCATTTTTATACGTGCCTACATGATCACTCACCTTAACACTGATGATAACACTGGTGTCCATTATCACCATGGACAACAAAAGTATAATTTGGGAAGTACAAAACATTGAAATCATTCATGTCACAACATGCACTTTACAAGGACTCAGGGAGGAAAGAGAGGACATGGGGCCTCGACATGGGGGGGCAGGGCAAACAACTCAGAAGAAAACAGAGGGAAGGGGGGCGGAGACGCAACAGTGAAAACATAAACTAAAGGAAAGATATATAAAGAGACATAAAGAGATATAAAGAGACATAAAGAGACGGATTCCCCACACAACGCAAGGGAGATGCACTGCAGACGGACTCACCTAGAACTGGCGTAAGAAGCTGGTCTTAGTGTTATAAGTGTTAAGTCAAGCACAGTTTTTTTCTCATTTCTAAGCCACACCTCTTATAATTTAGTAAGGAAAGCACCAGCTAAAGATGTGCTCATGGTTTGTGGTCTTGCTAGAGTTAGTGAAGTTAAAATAGTTTGTAGAGAAAAGGAGGGCATGAGGTCATGTTCATATGTGGTAGGAAATGTTAGAGAACTCATAATGTGTTTTCTTCAGTCTACAAAACTGAGGCACTTTACTATCATAAAACATTTTATCTCTCTCTCTCTCTGACAGCATCCCTTTTTTTGAGTTTTAAGTGCCGGAAAGCAATGTCACACTTTGAGTTCATTCAAAAAGGTACAAAAGAAAGAAAAAAAGCACAAACTTAAATGACACTGGAAAATAGAAAACCCTAACCATTTGTTTTACTTCCTTCAACCCAACTTTAGTATTTCCTGAGATTTTTTAAAATGTAACAGATTTTTTCTCTTTACAAGCTAACGCTGTCACTCCTCTCTTTTTCTCTGATCCACTTAAGAGGAGGCCAACTTTTTTTATGTTCCTCAGGTGACTGCAAAGTAGAATGACCTGGCTCTGTCTTTTATCACAGCTGTAGCAAGTGGAAACGTGAAATGAGTCAAGTTGTGGTAACATCAGTTTTTTGCAAGGCATGCAGTTTTTATTGACATTTTTGGTTTGCTAAGGTGAGAAGCAGCAGGTCTTTCCTCAAAGATCACATGAACCTTAATACACTGGAGATCTCACTACAGACACCAAAATAATCCAGGCTCTTTGATATAGCGTTAACTCCTTGTAAGTTTACGCAATCAACATGAATCAGCAACTAGCATGGAATTTTGCTGTTATGAATCACGAGAAGTATTGCATACATGAACATGAAGTGCTGCATAACGGTTCAAAGCCGCTTTCTGAACATCAGAATCAGCTGATTAATGTTGATTGCGTAAACACTTTGCTATTGTAAAGTGTTGTAAGGTGTTTTTTTTTCCACTTCAGAATTCCGCAGGAATTACGTTTATTGTGTAAATGGTTGATTAGTGACTGTAGTCAAAAGAATGTAACACACTATAAAGCTCTAGTGTTGAAGGGTTTATTGGCTGCTGCTAAATCTCGCAAATTACCAGTTGCACAGATATCCGAACAAAAATGCTCTCCTACCCTCACCTTTGTAGTAGCTTCATAAAAAGCTCCTATGAGGGTAGTAGAAAGGTGACAAGAGTCCATGAGGCTGGACCTTAACAAATATTACTGCTTATTTACAGAACACCTACATTTATATTATTTTGAAAGTCTTGTAAACAAACTGATTATCCATGTTTTCCAAACACACTTAAACCCTTTCCGGGTCACCTTGCACAGGTTGCCAGTCCATTACTGGGCTACACAACCACACACAAACATCTACACTTAGGGATAATTTAGAATCATCCTATGAAGAATGATTTTGAACTGTGGGACGAACCAGCGTGCCTGAAGAAAACCCACGCAAAATCCCAAACTGATTATTTGTTAATCAGAAATTAGCTGTTGATTATGTTGTTTTGTTTTTATGACACAAATATCTTCTTTTATGGAAAGATATTTCTGTATTGTGTTGAAGTAACAGCAATGTGTAGTAGCAGTGACTGAAATAAAAAATCCTTATGTGTGAGACATTACAGAGAAGTTAAAAGTTTAGCTTGTTGGTGTCTTTTCATGAAGGTATATTGAAATGTGACTTCAGTTATGAAATCCTGCTGAATTCATTACAATCTGATTAAATTTCAGCTGTTTTTTTTTTAATGTGGCTGGGATTGTGGAGAGTGCAGGAAAAAAATGCAGACTGATTTTTTTTTTTTTTACGCAAAACTACAGAACCTTGCAATGCCTTCTAAATGTATATCACAAAATCAAGATGCCAAAATTATGTCTATTATTTTGGTTTCTGCTTCCTTGTTTTTCTGGACACAAAGCACCCAGGGCACCTAAAGCAAGGTGACCACATTATCTGTGCTCTACAGTCAATAAAGGAAAAGCTTGGTCATGTTCGGTTCTAATAGCACATCATTTCAGTACATAATGGGTCTCTATCGTGTGATGCATTATTAAAATGTCAGACCAATTTTACTGAACTCTATGAGAGTGAGTTGTAAATTTTCAATGGAAGTCTTCAACATGACATGAACCTTGGTCTACTTCAAGAAAGAAAAAAATAATAAAAAACCCAGTGGACAATGTAATACAAGACATATTTACTATGTAAAGAAAAACTGGCGGGGCAATATATTATTGAGGTAAGAATAACCTCTCATATAAAATCACAAAATATTAAGTGTAATAACTTTTTGGAATTTCCATCTTCTCTGTGATTATACCTAACAAAAGATTGGAAAACAAACAAAAAAAAAAGAACTGGCTAAAAGTTGACCAAACAAAACGGCCAGACGGAAGCAGGGAACCGTGTCGGTTAAGTCAATGTCATCTTAACTTGACACATTACAACATGGATGAAGATGTAAAAAGCACTCAAGGATAATTTCAATCTGCATGATGATTAACCATAGAAACAGAGGTAAGAGGTAAGTATGTCTTCTCCATTATTACGGAAACCCCCCCTTAGTGTTAAAAATGGATGCACACCACACAAACAAGCCCTGCCACGCTGGACTACAGCTTTCACAGATTTGTTATTTTGAAGAGGAGAATAGATGTCTTTGAAACCATACAAACTTAGCGATAAGACACCTTCAAGAATGGAAGCTTGAAGGGCTAATGAATCCCCCCAAATTCTCAAATATTTATTCAGTATTAACTAAAGAAACAGACCCATTCATTACAAAATGTTAACTTCCAAAGTCCATTACACAAAACTGACACAATAGCATAAATTGTCATTTTAAATGAATGCTGTTGACTAAGGATACTTTCTCATAATCAGCTAGCTTGCACTGATAGACTCCTTATCACAATGAGTTGCTTCACTCTTTTTTATTAGGTTTAAGTTCAGCTATTTGACAAGTATTTACATCATTGGTAGGTGATGAGCTTGTGTAGGCCTTAGCAGAAAAAAAAACAAAAAAAAAACAAATCACAAGTTCTTTAGTAAAACACTATACTGCCCTTAGCAAACAGCAGTTTGTTTTATTAAGTATACTTGATTATAAGTAAAAGTGTTGCAAGTATATTACAGACCAGGGGTAACCAGTGCCGGGGTTGGCCATGAGGTTGGCCATGTCACCTGGCTCAGTTTGCAGAGGATGATAGCCGGAGGTGAGACTCACATTGAGGCCCAGCCCCTTGAACATCTGCTGCCACACTCGTGTGGTGAACTGGGAACCAATGTCCTCAGTGAGACCGTAGTGCCGAAAGACCTGTGTAACCAGCTGTTCAGCTGACTCCAGAGCAGTTGGCAACTTGGAGTGAGGAATGAGACGACAAGCCTTGGAGAGCTGATCAGTTACTGATAAGGATCAAGGTGTTACCTTGAGAGCGGGGCATGTCAAGTCCACCGCAATATGGGACCAGGGACGTTGTGGTATAGGCAGATAGGCAGGAGACCGGCTAGAAGCTGATGAGGTGACTTTGCCATTTGAAAGAAGGCACAGTGTGTCACAAACTGCAAACAAAAGCCAAATGACTTTAGCATATGTCTTTCACGCTAGCCATTTGCTAAAGTCATTTAAGTTCATTTTTTCCTCATTAATGTACACACAGCGCCCCATATTGACAAAAAAACCCACAGAATTCTTGATATTTTTGCCGATTTATAAAAAAAAAAAACTGAAATATCCCATGGTCCTAAGTATTCAGACCCTTTGCTGTGACACTCATATTTAACTCAGGTGCTGTCCATTTCTTCTGACCATTCTTGAGATGGTTCTACACCTTCATTTGACTCCAGCAGTGAAAAAATTAACTTAAAGGATTTTAGCAAAATCCTTTAATCATTTAAGGCTGCAATATAACAAAGAGTGAAAATTGAAGGGGGTCTGAATACTTTCCGTACCCACTGTATATGGACTGCGTTAAGAATAATCAGCGGAATAAATACATCCACAAGAACATTCTCCTGACTTGAACACTGTAGAGAAAAAGGTACCTTTGTTTTGGTTTTTTTACATTATTAACTACATTTTTGCTGTAGAACCAATTTATAGAGTGATCTTCTAACAGTCCAACTGCATTAGAAACATTGTCCCTGGAAAAAAAGAGATTCCCAATGCTGTTTTACACCTTCTACAATGTATTTGTGTAGCCTGCATTTTAGGCTTTTGTAAGCCTTAAATGAAACAAAACAAAACAACAAATAACGCTGTTATACACCACCCCAAATAGAGGGCATTTTGCTTGTATAATAAACAGGTACAGATATGCTGATGATATAGCTTCCCACCTGCTGTGGCTTTAAAAGCCTATCACTGTTCACCCAGCTGCCACATCTCATCTGAGTGCCATTTTTCTGGCCCTGATGCAGCTGCACAGAGCCGTGTGGCATGTTGTGTAATCTATTTACATTAAATGTTCAGGTTGATGTAGCTTCCTTGCAGATAAACTCATTGCACTTTTTTTAGAACTGCCTAAGTGCACATTATAAAACGCCCATCGTTTTTGCTCCTTTTTTCCCCCAAAACTACATGAACTTAAATTCTGCTTCTATTATATTTTGAGCTTTTACAGAAGTATGTTAATTGTTTGTTCTGCTCTGCAGCTCCTTGAATTGTTAAAAAAAAACAGATGAAAAAAAGATGGAAAACCTTGAGCATCCACTTTATAGCACAATAATGCAAGTAGATATTGTCTTAGATCAGTAACATATTTTACAAATGAGTAACCCAACCTTCTGAAGGGGAAATATAAGAAAAATGCAAATACCCAATAGATGAATCTTCAACTTGCGTGAAGAGTCTGCAGGTCACACATAACATAAAGTGAAACTATAGTCACATGCATCCTTATGGGGTTGACCTTTATAGGTGCTGTGGGTTCATGAAAATTAAACGTAAGATTGCCGTGCTCACGTTAAGTGCATTGCAAAATATCTTTAGGATTAAAGTAAGTTGCGTGATATAGGGGGTGCAACGGCAACGATGCCCTTGCGCCACAATTAGTAACCATTAGTAACGTTAGTAAGCTGCAAACCTTAGCACCTATCTGACCAGTATCCTAACCTGCAAGGGGTATGTAGGTGATATGAAAGTTACCATAGGATGCCCACACAAACTACACTCTGGTTGTCTAATTTCCAAATTTCTAACAGTCAGGCCGCATAAAAAAAAAAATCCTGCAAAGAGGCATTTATCAGTTGAACATTAATAACAGTCTCCTTGCACAAACTTTTCCTCTTTACAGGTTCACAGAGTGATCTACAACTTTGATATTTTGAGCGGGCTACCTGCATGCCACATGCAGGTTTGACCATTTTTTGTCTACAGACAGTTTCGTTTTTAAACAAGTTGTCATGGCTACAGGATGTGGCGTGGCAGACCCAGAAGCTGTAACCCGGAAGGATCACGGAAGAAAGGTTATGAGTTAGGAAATGACTTATTGTCTGGTGGATTTCTGGCAACTGGATGAAGGAGAGGCGGAATCTCTGTGGCAGCAGGAAATGGCGGAGCAGGTTTAGAGCATGTCTCTGGGAGAGGAGGTCAAGCAGATGTCCAGGAGCGGCAGCAGAAAGTGTGGAAAGATGTGCCCAGAGGTGAGTAGCGAGGCGTGGGTGCGTGGAGATTGGAGGTTCCGGTGTGGATTAGTGCTGCAGCTGTGGTGAATTGGATCCAGGATGGTAGAATGTAGAAGGTACAGAATAAAGTCCTGTAGACAGGAGCAAGTGGTGAGTGGCAGGGCAAAAACAGGACATGACTGCTTAGCATAAACTGAGGAGTGGTCGAGTACTGCACCGCAGAAGGTAAGGAACTGGCGGTGATCTCAGGAGATGGTTCGTCTTAAATAGTGGTGTGAAGTTGATGCCAGGATAGCAGTAAGCTGAGTCCAATCAGGCAACCGGAACCCTGCAGCACCATGACAACAGTAAGAACATTTTTAACTAGAAAATAATGTATTATGCAAAACATATAAATGCATATATGAGATAGATAGCTCAGAGAAGTTCTCATATTTTAATAACCATGTTTTGGCATTAAGAAATCTGTTTCTGTAGATGTACCAAAACATTTGATGCTCAGATGAACCTGCTAATGTTTTGACTACATGATTGAAAATGTTTGAAAACTTCATGCTGGTGCTACCAGTGATCACTCACTATAGGTAGTGTTCTTTTTTCTCTGAACTTAGCACAGAAAATCACTGTTCTATAAATTGTTGGAAAAAAGTACTACTCATGTTTCTGCAGTTTTGGTGATTCATTTGACACGTTTCTGCCTGCTGTTAGGTACCATAGAACCCTATAAACACAAATGCAGTGTTCCCTCATTTATCCTAGAGGTTATGTTCTAAAAACCTGTGATAGGTGAAATCTGTAAGATAGGATTCTTGATGTTTTGGGGCTGTAAAACTCCTCACAGCACACTTTAAAAACTTTTCTCAGACAGACATTAATATTTCACTTTTTTTTTTTAAACCCACAAAGTTCAAACATTTATAGAAAAATAATCCAGTATTATAGAATTTACTATAGACATGAGACTAAAAAAGAAGACACACTAAAGCAAAACACTCACACTACCCAAGGGTTGTAACACTGCCTCCTGTTAGCTTGTTGCTTTCAGTCAGACTGGAGACTGTTCTAATACATGGCGGATCAAATGCTGACACATGCATACAAGATTAATGCTGCAAATCTTATTTGACAACTACTGTGTGTTAGCTCTGCAAATACCAACTGGGCTATGTTACAACGTCCTTTCTTACCATAGTGCTTTTCTGCATCTGCTGCATCAGTGATTCAGTCACCAGTGGAAACTCACTCTTTCTTCTACTGTAGATCTATTAACCACTTTACTAATAAGCCATCAGGCTCTGCAACCAAAGCTACATGAAATTAATCTAGAAAAGTGGTGGATTTTTCTAAAGTTTGCAGATCCGGTCAAAAGGAAGTTTGTGAGGTGCTGATAAATGACCCCCACTGCA
This sequence comes from Adrianichthys oophorus, assembly GCA_036245035.1. Classification (NCBI taxonomy): domain Eukaryota; kingdom Metazoa; phylum Chordata; class Actinopteri; order Beloniformes; family Adrianichthyidae; genus Adrianichthys; species Adrianichthys oophorus. Next base: position 44,369,903 of record BSAI01000108.1, on the reverse strand, counting down.
CTTTACATTAATGACACTGCACAGAACTAAATCTTCTATTGGCTACCGTGCATGTTGAAGCTGGTACACCTTCTTGTGATGTTTAGCTGACTGTGGATATTGGCTCATCTGTGTGTGTTCTTGTGTCTATCTACCACAACCTGTTCTCTGCAAATTGGCTTAATAAGCCTAAAATGACCCTGTTTACCTTTTCAAAAGAGACATGTTTGAAGGTTTTACATGGCAAGTTCTCTCAGGTGCTGCTATATTTGACCCTAAATCTGTTTATTGGATTGCATGTTGAAGAAAATAAGATAATGAGTTCAAAGACGTCTAGTTTCCAAGTTCCAGCCATTGCACTATGTTTCTGCAGATCAGACCAAAATTCAAAGGGTTCATCCAAATAAACACATCTTGCTTAGAAATGGTCACTAATGAAATGTATTTGAGGTAGCATTCTTCTTTAAAGAGGCTCTGACCTTCACTGGGAAAAAACAAGGATTAAAGATGGATTTCTTTTGCAAATCAAAACAGAAAATTAAAAAAAAATCATCTCACTTTTAAACATGTTTTATTAGGACCTTGGGGCTGAATTGGTTATGTTGCAAAGGTAAATATTCAGATTTCTGCCTTAAACTAAAAATGCTTATGCAACAATTGCAGGTGGAAGAAAAAGTTTTACAATATTAACTATTAATCCATCTTATATTGAGTTGGATGTGTATGATGCAATGGAAGCGAAAAAAAAACATGTATACATTCCACAGATTCAGATGGTATTACTAAAAATGTATTTGCTGCAGACCTAGAGTTTGATATTGTGCCAGAAGACTTGCGTTAAGGATTGTGCAATTGGCTTAAAAAAAAAGTGTGACTGCAAAAGCAGGTATATTCTGTTTTGTACATTATTTATTTGTGGTGTCTGTTACTGAGGGACTAAAATCAGCCAAGCCTGGCGTAATGGAGCAATCAGACCGAATACGATTCATGCGTCAACTTTTTGTTCCCTTCTTCTTTTGTCATAAGTCAAATGTGATGCTTAATGTTTGTCCAAAAATGTGTTCATAAACTAGACGCTCCTGTCGCTTGTGGTAGAAGCTGGTGTCAAACTTTTAGCCTTATAGCTACACCAAAGCATTGACCATATATCTCATTTACAAAGCATAGAAGACAGAGATTATGTTGAGAGATCAGTTTTATTTATTTTAACGAGCTCTGCTAAAGCATCGGTAAACAAGTTTCCATGCCTGGGTTCCTGAGATCATACAGTCTTTTTTTTTTTTTTTTTTCTTTTGTCACGGACATCTTTACCTTGTACTGCAGTTGCCAGATGCAGTAAATAAAGTCTCTCTGTGACCCAGTTTGATGACTTGCTGTCCCACATTAATCCAAGGAAGGAAAAAATAAATCAAGAATAATATTGCCTCAGCGCAAATAACAAATATATCCTAAAGTTAGGAGGAGGACGAGCCGATTCTCCCCCATGTTTGTTTTGGACGGTGATTTTTTGTTGATGTCTACTAAACAATGATACACACACCTACAGTGCTCTCTAGTGGTTATTAGGTGAAAACAACCACGAAAGGGAAATCAGTTGTTAGTAGAAAAATAACGGTTAAATGAGGCTTCTGATATTTAATTTTTTTTTATCACATATAAATTGCTCCAAAGTATAAGTTGCATCCCTTAATCAAACTACGCAAAAAATGGCATACTCCAAATAAAACAAAACAAACATTAAATCATATAAAAAGACATGTTTATTTATTTATTTAAGGATCCTAAAATGTTTATAAGTAACAAAGCAGGAGAAAATAAATCCCTTGCCATAAAAGATTCAGTATAATTACACTAAAGGGGTTGCATCTTTCTATGAACATCTGCCTTAAACCTCTTATAGAAAAGGTCCCATTGAGAAAAAGTGAAAACAGTTCAAATATTTCCACTTCCATTAAGGATTAAAGATAAACTTTTTTGAAGTTGAGAAAAACAGCAACTTCGTTGGTGTGGTCCAAATGATTTCTATACATTAGTCAATCTTATTGCTCCTTTTAGTTGAAGTAATAGACTAGCTGAAATTTTGTTGGTTCCTGCTATTCCGGCATAGTCAGGTGTTGGTTGAACTGGAAGCTGACAAAGTTACATTCATGAGATATATGAACATATTTTTGAGTATTCATCAAGGAAACATCTCTTTCTCTTGTTTACACTCATTTTGTTTTGACTGCCTGAATTTCTGTAATCGTAGGTTTGCTGTTCACCAGTAAGTCTGTCTGTGTCTGAGAAAGTCATTTTTGCAAGGGGTAAACAGAATCTCCAAAGAGGTAGTGTCCAACTTCACAGCCAGATATTGTGATTATGTTTCCTTCCAATAACCAGCCACCTCTTAGAAAGTCCAGCAAAGCAGACTGACATTATGTGTGCTCCATGGAAAAATGACACAAAGATCCAAAAAAATCCCTTTTCTTTCCACCAAAGCTTGCAGAAGAATTTGATATCGTCTTTTGTTGGTATAATAGTCCTTGGGATATTGTTCCAATGCAATGCTTGGACTATGGCTACCATCTATTGCACCCACACATTGTGGAGTACTCCAGTGGTTTTATAATCATGTGGCAATTTGACACAATTTTGTTGCATTAGGAGTTACAATGTGCTTTGGCAGATATACCTTAGTAGTGGGTTTACAAAAAGCATAGGCACAGCTAAAGATGATGCTTAGACCAGTCCCCAAAAAGATGTCTGATGGTCCTTAATTCCCTGCTGGTTGCCAATTTCTAAATGGAAGTTATATAGATTGTTTTTTAGACTGCAATGCACATTTGGTAATGGGTGTCTGCTCTTGAAAGTTTTAAAAGTGTTGAAGCATTGAAAGTATGTACTGCAAAGACTTTTGGGAAACACAAAGCTTTAAACAAACTTCTGCACATGCCGTGCCCATGTAGCAAACGTCCATCCATCCATTTTTGAACCAGCTCAAACCCTTTCAGGGTCAGGGAGCTGCTTGTATATTCCAGCTACTGGTGGGCTAAGACTGTGCCCATGTGTCCAAGTGACTTTGAGCAAAACACTAAACCCCACATTGCCTCTGGTGGAAGGTTGGCGCCAATGTTCGGCAACAGAACCGCCATCAGTGTGTGAATGTCTGTTTGAATGGAACTGTCACTGTAAAGCACATTGGGACCTTCAAGGAAGGTAGAAAAGTACTGTACAAGTATACACCGTTTACCATTTTGTACCAAATGCTGCTGTTACACTTGTCTTGAATATATGTGGCTTACAATGACTGATGTAACCAGGCACGCCCTCACATGGCCACCCCAGTGGCCACCACTGAAAAATATACTACAATTGTATTTTTTATCAACATTTGTGTTCTGTCAACATAGTCCAGCAGTCTTTTAATTTTGAAAAGTCAAAACCTTTCAAAAACATGATAAAATATAATAATACATAGCCTGGGGTTTTAGCCTCATAAACTCCTTGGGTATTATCTTTTTGATAAAGGCTCCTGGCTCCCACGGACTGATGGACAGTGAAGACGCAGCCACCCTCCCTCAAAGAAAATAAACTCTTTTTAATTTCCCTTTGAACTGTGCTCCAGGGTGTCCTGTCTCCACACACCTCCAAATCAAAAATAAATCTGCGGGCTGTGTTACACTAACAGTGGCCAGAAACCTTTAATGGAATTTCTTTAACCTGACCCACACTGATATTAGAGCTAAGCCTCTCCACAGGGTCCCAGTTAATCACAATTAACCACTGTGGTAATCCAACCCAAATGTGATGTCCACAGATGAAGACGCTAGATCTTAAGAGCTTAAATAATTGCTTTTCTCCTTACTCGTATTCACTCTTCTCTGCGCCTGGCATTTGACTGCTCATAGTTAGCCATCAGTTATTTTTTTTGTTTTTTACTGTTTTGTGAAGTATATCCGTCCTTCCAGCAGCAAAGCAGCCCACAGCATGGTGCTGCCACCTCCATGTTTCAGTGCTAGGAGTTTTCTGAGACTTACAGTTCTGTTTACTTTTATTATGATAACAAAATATTGCAAAATGACCAAAGGACATGTCAATAAAAAACTATTTCAGTGCAGGATTTGTCACCACCTTACATGGCTTTTCATCCATGTATAAAAACTCATTTTACTTCAAAAGCTTTTGTTGTTGATTCTCTGGTTCATTTGCACATTAAAGCACACTCATCTCTGGAGTTCAGAAGCTGTCTAATTCCTGGGCGGTGTAGAGCTGTGTGCTTTTGTGGTGTTTACATTTCTGTTCTTTTTTTCTTTAAAAAGATGAATGAAAGACCTTCAGGAAATTGCACCCAAGGACAAATGGAGGTATCACAAATCTTCTGACGTGAATTTCTTTTGGATATCCCTCCATGCAATGGGGCCCCTGTGTTTGAAGCTTTGTCTTCTATCAACTCACATGATTAAATTAGATAAATGTTTGTTGATCCCTTGCTTAAGTACCTAAGGGAAATTGCATTTTTAGCACGATAGGGCTGTAGGTACTTAAAAAATATGAACAAAATAAAAGGAAAATATAAGTGCAGATGTTTTGTCCAAAGTATTCATGTAAAGCTTTACAAAAGTTTTAAGCTGTAGTAAATAAAGGGAAAAAACCTAAACCTTGAAAGTAATTTAACTGAAAAAAAATATTTCGTGCACTTGAATTTTCTTTTATTGTTGATGTAAATGTAAGTGATTCCAAACTAATTTTTGACACGACACTAATGTTGAATCCTAATTCGACTTTGCTCATGTAATCGTAAAAATCCTGAAACTTCATTTAGATTAAAACATCTGCAAATTTAGGACATCTTATTAAAAAAAATCTTGTAAAGTAAAGCAAGGCAAATATGTGTTTGTCAGTCACAGATTAAGCAAGTTATACCACCTTAATGATAAGAAAATGATCATGTCCATCATATGTACACTTCAACTGTCATAGACAGAATGTAGAAAAAGAGTCTAGGAAATCCAGATGTTTGATTGTAAAGAATGTATTTTTTTATTGATACAGAAAATAAGGATTTGGTCCAAAAAAAAAATGTTCACCTCAATATTTTGTAACGTAATCCTGGTTGTCAGTGACAGTCAAAGGTTTTAAGGTCTTCACCTGATTTACACACAGCATAGCTCCTGTTTTGGTCCATTCTTTCATGCAGATCTTCTCAGAGTCTTTGTTTTGAGATTACCTGGACTTTCATCTGCCTCCACGGACTCTCCATTGGATTGAGGTTCGGAGGCTGACTAGGCCATTTCAGAAGCTTAAAATACTTTTTATGTAGCCACTCTTTGGTTACCTGGGTGGCTTGTTTGGAATTATTGTCATGTTGGAAGAACAAGCCATGTTCCATTCTAGTCTAATCTGACCACATGTTGTTTTTGCATGCAACCTCTGGACCATCCACATGGTCTGGAGAATTTTAGATGGACTTGGACATGCACTGGTTTAAATAGGGGACCATTCGAACACTGCAGGACTTGAGGCCATGACAACTTGATGTGTGACTAGTAACCTTTGTCATTATGGTCCCAGCTCCCTTTAGCTAGTTGACCAGTTCCCCTTTGTAGTCCTGGGCTTTATTTTCTAATTTTTCTCAAAATTATTTGTTCCTCCACCAGGTGAACTTGCATGGAACTGTAGGTGAAGAAGGATTACTAGATCTTGTATTTTTTCAAATTTTTAATATAATAATAGTTTATCTCTTCTATCCAAACAGCTTGAAAACTGGTTCACCCCAGTCTTACTCAAGTCTACAATCTTGTCTCTGGTGTCCTTAGGCAGCTCTGTGGTCCTGCTCATGGTGGACAGATTGCAGTCTGACAGAATTCTTGTTTGTGGAAGGTAAACACTTATCTTCTGCTCCGTAATACAAAAAAATTTCTTCAAAAATATCATACTATGTGATTTCCTGGATTCCTCTTTTACATTCTGTCTTTCAATTGAAGTGTATCAATACTGAACATTAAAGACCATATTTTTAACACATAAGAACCCATGGTGGCATCACTTTAACAGAAAACATCATAAATGTATTTTGTGGTTCACTTGGTTTGTGGTTCATCCCACATAAAACGAAAAACGGATTCTTGACTGCCAAATACTTATTGACCACTGTTTTGTTTTTTATTCCAAAGTATTTTTGATGAACAAAATTAGGTTATTTTAATCAGTGTGGTATTTATATGGTGGGATAAAATGGTGTATTTACATGTTTTTCCTGTATCACACCCACACATCCAGCTGTTGTGAGAACTGTGCTCTTGTTTTTTTTTTTTTTTATTTTAGTTTAATTGGAATGTATCATTTATTTTCAAGTTTTGCTTTCCCCTGTTACAGTCACTCCAAATTCAACTTTCTAATTATCCACTGCTGTCTGTATTTTAGGTAATCAGTAAGTTGAACACAACAGGGGTAGCTATCCACATGTCCCGACTAAATCTAAGTCCCTGACTGGTCAAAGTTCAACGTGGTTTAACTTTCAACATGTGTTCAGTTGATGTGGGTTGTGTCGTAGAAACTTGCATAGCTATGCGTAAATGTGAGAGTTTTGAACGTGGAAGCCAGAAATGTACATATGTGTGCGTTTATATAGACTTTTCATTGAAAGTGGTCAATGAACCTGCATTGCCGAGGGTGGTATGAGCATGAGGTTTGAGGCTCATGTTTGACTTTTCTTGTGCTCTTAACAATATTCAACTGGCATTCCAGAGGAACATCACTTTTCACCTTTTATTTTCCTGTGTTTTATCAAGTTCTGAGGATGATGTCATGAACTATGTTTCAGTCAGACAGACTGATACGTTTCTGAGTTGATTCCATACCATATCCATGTTAAGGAGGTTGAATAAATACAATTATCACTTTATTATTTTTAAAACACTTATAAAAGCAGAAGCAACCAAAATGAACAAAAAAATCATTAAAATATAAAATACAATAAGAAAAACAAAATCAATAAAACAATAAAAGCAATAAAAAAACAATAAAGCAAGCTGGCCCACTAAATATGCTCACTGGAGTTAAAAGCCTGATTAAAAGATGTGTATTTTAAAAGTGACTTAAAATCACTGACAGATCTGGCAAACTTCACAGAAAGGGGAGCACATTCCATAGTTTAGGAGAGGCAACCTAGTCCCAAGCCCAGAGCTGGGAATGCATTTCATCTTCAGATCTTAGGACTCGACTTGGGCGATAAAAATGTAAAAGTTTAGAATGATACTGAGGTGCCAGTCCATTCAAACATTTAAAAACCAAAAGTAAAATCTTAAAAAATAATTCTGAAAGACACAGGCAGCCATAGAAGCGAGCATAATATAGTAGTGATGTGGTCGCAAAGTCTGGTCACCGTTAACAGACGGGCAGCTGAATTTTGGACCAGCTGGAGTCGGCGGAACAGAAACTGGTCTATAGTACTATGCAAAGAGTTGCAGTAGTCCAGTCTGGAAAAGATTAAAGCATGTATCACTTGTTCCAGAGCATTAAAATGAATATATGGTTTGACTTTGCTGATAAGCCTCAAGTGATAAAAACTGGACTGGACCACTGCACTGACCTGTTTGTCAAATTTAAAAAGCCTGTTAAGATTTAACACAAGATTCCTAATAAAAGGAGCATTAGAAGGGTCCAGGGGGTCAACAGCACTACAGCAACGTGTCAGCAAGTCAGTTTTTTCAAAGACAACCTTCTGTTTTGTTTTCATTCAAACATAAGTTCAGCTCCACCCTAGTTTTTTTTTTTTTTTTTTCTGCACTGATTTTATTTAAGCACTACTATAGCTTGTCAAAAAAATCCAGCTCCAACAGAATTTAAGGGAAGGTAGAGCTGGATGTCATCTGCGTGGCAGTGGAATGATACAATGTATTTCCTAAAAAAATGACCCCAGTGGCAGCAGGTAAAGTGAGAATAGAAGAGAGTCTAAAATTGAGCCCTGGGGTACACCATGTTTGAGTGGAGCTTCTGAAGAAGAAACTGTCCCAGTTGGACGGAAAAACTCTTGGCACATAAATAAGACTTCAACCAATTGAGTGTTGTGCCCTTTTCACAGACAGACTGCTCCAGTTGGGATAATAAAACACTGCGATCCACTGTGTCAATAACAGCAGTGGTGGACCCAGAATCAACGGCTAAAAAGCAGTCATTGCACACCCAGAGAAGAGCTGTTTTAGTGCTGTGACAAGATTTAAAACCAGACTGAAACTTCTCGAAAATCTCATGATTTTCTGGATGGTCCTGCAATTGAATATTTTTTTAGACAGTTTTAGGTTAATTGTGAAATGATTGTGTAATGTAATAAAACATATTTTTATTTAAAAAAAGAAGCTAAGGGTTATGCTAAAAGAATCGATATCAAGCATTGCTTAGAAAACACACTTGTAAAAGATACAAAATTAGACATTATAAGATAAAACCTTAGAGGAAATTTAAAGAAAAAAAAGCTAAAGACCCTAAGCTGCTAAGGGTTGAATTAGTTAATCTAAGCCGTAAAATGAAAAATACAAATACATTAGCTGAGTTCAAACCCCAGGCTGAAGGATGTGGCAGGATGGCTGGCTCTATTACATTAAGCTGCATTCATGTCCTTGTAGCAAGACATGGCAGATCTGTGTACAGCATCAGACACACTTGAAGGATGAAGAGACAAGGAGAAGGCTCAGATGTAGTCTTAGAGAAAGCACTGATTATCATAGCGAAATACAGAGAACATGCCTAAAGTGTGACGGCCGACAGACGAGGTAACCCAGGAGAGGGAAGAACACCACCACAGGTACTCAAGTCCAGACACGGGTTTAATATGAGTCCAAGAAGAGGAACAAAGACGTTGAGACAGAGAACAAGGGGAAACACCAATTAAATACACAAGAGGATAATGAGAAATGGACAACACCTGTGGCAACCACTGGAGGCATGAGGAGGGGAGGGAGCCCATGACATAAAGTCAACATTGGACTGTCAGAGCTGAGAACAGAGACAATTGAGGAACCAGAGACGATGCTCTTTGTTTCAGTCAGGTGTATCCTGCTGTCTTCTTAGCCAGAATATCTTTATATTTTAGCAAAACACTGTCTAAATCCCTCACTGACTAATTTCGGGTTTTTAGAGTTTCATAGTGACCTAACATTGACCTACCTGCTCACTTATTTATCTTGCACTTAAGTTATTGTTGCATGAGTGAGTTTGGTAAAACTACATCATTTCAATGCTTCCTACAAATGCTGTCTAGCAAGATAGGGTTGAGTGATGAGAGTGGACCAGAGGAGGGGAAAATGACAACACATTTACCATCTAAAACCCTCCATTTACTGTCTCAAGAGGTGAACAAGAAAAAGGGTGTCTGAGTGTCTTCTTGGCAAATACCCTAACTTCCTCCAGAATGGAAGAGCTCCTTTTAAAAGTTGACAATGTTTGTCCTTATTTGTTCTGATATGTTTGAGTATGTTAACATGATTTCAGCTTTCTTTTTCTTAACCCTTTAATACTGGAGAACACATGCTCTTTGAGGTGACTGTAACTGTTTACCTCTGATGCAAGTTAGAGTCAATGGGTTGAATATTGATGCAAAGGTGCTTTTTTCCCACATCAGAATCAGTTTTAAGATAACTGCAAAAGCACTTCACTACTGTAACGTCTTGCATAGTGCAAAGCTGCTATTTTCTGCTTTAGATGAGAGTGGCAGAAAAGTTACCGTAATTGGCAAAATTGGAGCTCAAGCTTTAGTTTTTAGGGGTTAAAAGGTTCTTTCTTTTGACAGGTGATCTAGGGTTTGTTGTCCGAGTGTCCTAAATGTTTTTGTTAGTGTAGTGGATGAGACACACAATCTGTAATCACTGAGACTTGTGATCTGGAGTGTTCTGAATAATGTTCCACTCTGCATAAGCAGGTGTGATGGTCTACTACAACCAGTTCCGATTTACACGACAGAGAGAAGAGCTAAAAAAAAAAAAATCCTCCTGTATTCGAGATGAGTAAACTGTGATGTTGAGGATTGCAATGAACAGCAGTGGTAAAAAAAAACCTACAGCCTCTCAAGTGAGATCTAGAAAAAAGTGCATAGATTCAGCATTCTGATAGTGTGTTAATTTTTAGCCGACAAAAACAAAACAAAAGAAAAATAAAGACAAAATGACAGATGGGATCATCATCGCAAAGTATGCACCAAAAATGATGTATACTGGTCCTTTGCTGTATTGCGGTTCACCTTTTGCTGTCCTTATGTATGCATTATTTTCCAGTGCAGTTTTGCATGTTTTTTTTGTTTCATTTTAACTGTATTCTGCATCCTGATTGGCTTTAGACCTTGTCAATCAATATCATCACTGCCATGTCTCCGCTATATAAATCTTCAATCGCGAGAAAATCTTTGTTTTTATTGGAATTTTTTTTCACAAAGATTTGAATTTTTAGAGTTGAAATAAAATAGAAAAGTGTAAAAATGTTATTGTCTGAGAAAAGTGCATGAAGCGTGTAGAGAAGATTTTTACAGCTAGTGGCCCTGAAGTGCATATCACATCAACAAATCACTCAATGAAAAAACATCTTAAGATGACGTCAAATTCAAAACCAAAAGAAATCCTAAAAATACTATGTTACATCTTAGAAATCAAAGCAAAATTCCCGAATTACTTTAAAAAAAATCTGTAATTCTACTTTGTGGAATATACCTATTGTGGGTTATTTTTAGAATGCAACATCTGCAATGAACAAGGGAACACTGTATAAACAAGAAGAATTACTTACTTATGAAGTCACGAAACATATAATTCAGTTTGGCTACATTTCTCCTGGACTGTATTTTTTTTGCACACTGTCCCTTGAGTTTTGTAGTTTCCAGAAAAAGTAGGTCAAGATGCGGTAAAGGGCCCTCACTTTATACACTTTGAGTGGGACCACAATAAATGCAGCCTGGATGCGTTGGTCTTGGGTCTCAGTGGCAGCAACACTTGATGGTGTCTTTCTTTTTAGATTTTTTTGTAACCATCTTCTGAGAGCTTGTTTTTCCCACAATTTGATAAACACACTTCTAAATGAACCCAATGCAATCTCTTTACTCTCCACGGATACAACGTGTGGCAAAAGAAAATTTGAAGTACAAGTTTTCTACATTAAAATTCCAGTGTCTGTCCTTGTATCCAAATGCTTTTTCCAAGAGATGACAATTAGGTTTACCAATAATCCTATAATTGGGCACCAGATGTTGAAAGCATCTGCTGTCTTTTTCATCACAACTCTCTCAATCAAGTGAGCAGGGAATATATTTCTGTCTCATTAATCAGCTGAATATAAACTCCCTGGATGGAGTTTTGCTCAGTTTTGAAGAAGTAACGTTGGTATTGGTAGACTATGGTTAGTGGGGTGGCTTATTATGCAGCGATCATTGCTGAATGAGCTACTGTTTTGGACGTGATTATGTTTGTTTGTGCAATGAAGCCATCTGCTTTCTGTTCTCACAGTACAATTCCATTAATTAGTGCCACATTTAATATTAGCAGCACAATGTTGAGACCGAGACGGCAGAGGGAAATCTTAGGAGGCGATGGGGTGGAGGGAGGGCAGGAGAGTCAGAGGTAGAGCAGGCAGAAATGGAGGGACGTAACAAAAAAAAAAGGCAAAGGGAAAATGAGCATGGCTGTTGGTGATTGCAGATGCAGATGGTTTTGAAACTAAAGCAGATGGCATGTCAGATCGATTATTTCTGCCAGCAATGCATGATAGATCCAAGGCAAACATTGAACTTTGCTCATTTCCCTCATTTCAGATGACGCAGAGCGATGGAGACATGTCAGGCTCAGGGTTAATCTTAATGTCATTCAAGCTGCTTTGAGGAGCTAAGGCCTGTCCGTGTGTGCCAACCCATTTATTCCCACTAAGATGCTTTTACCTGTGAATACATACAGCCGCTGCCTCGTGACGGTGGTGCGGACAGGTGGGAATTTGTGCCGGATGCACTCGGCCATGGTGTTTTAGCGCTATCTCCTCACAACAGAAGGAAGCGTTTTTTTCTGGCGCCATCCCTTCTTGCAGCTGGCATTTCGACGGAGCCGTCGGCGAACAGAAGCAGCTTAGGGCTTCATCTCAACTTCCAGCGTGAAACCTCACAAACCAAATATCATCTGACAATGTTGGATGTAAGCTGGCCCTGCATGTGCCACGGTATCTGCAATCCTCCTTAACTCCAGGATGTTTCAAGTGGATGACAATAAAGATGTGAACTATATTACCCTCCTGGAGGGGGGCTGGGGTTTCCACGGCTGCTTTGAGACATTACAAACTAATTGATGAGCTGTTGTCAAAAAGAAAATATTTTTCTTCCAGTTCAGTTCATCAAATAGTTGGAAATTATAGTGAGGGTTTTGTTTATTTTGTATTTTTTAATAAATATTAAATTAGAGTTTCATTTTCATTTGAAAATATCTCAGCCTTACATCAGTTATGTAGAGCACTTGCACTACTACATCCACAAAGTAGCCATTTATTTGAAAACTGTATTGAAACAGATGTAAAAGCTTATGTTAACATTTCTAAGCTCTATTATGTGAACATTTGAATGCTAATATTTTCCAAATAACACAAATGAACAAAACCAAAGAATCTTTGATAGCCACTTCAAGCAAATGCATTCAGTATTTTATTTGAATGAGAAGAACCTCAGATATCAGCAGCCTGTTGATGTTGCAGAGTTTTTTTTTTTTTTTTTTTTTTGCACAAACATGGTTCACTATTGATGTACGTCATGCTGTGCTGTGAAAAAAAAGCCTCCTTTCAAGCAGCTCCAAGCTAATAGCTGCTGCTGAGCCTGAGAAAATCAAACTACTGGTCAACAACTTTTTTTTTTTTTTCATTTTTCTGTTCAGCTGATGAACAAACCGGCAGAAGCTTGAACAACTCAACTCAAACGACTTATGTCACAAAAAATCCAGGTAATGATCAGGGTATTTCTCGTGAATTATTTTTTTAAGGCAGCTGTTTAATTGTGTGGCATTATTCAAAATATATTTTAGATAAACTTTTGCTAAAGTAGGAAAAAATGCCCACTTGCAAACACAGCCTAATAACAACTGAACTGAACACAAAACGGGACAAAGTCTATAAAAAGTCTAAAATAAACATTTACTTAGCTGCTCAACTGAACTTATTACATGGAAAACAACATAAAACAATATTTTAAGTCTATTTTGTATTTTTTTTTTATTTAACCTTTATTTAACCAAAAAAGTCCCATTTGATTAAAAATCTCTTTTTCAAGGGAGTCCTGGCCAAGTGGCTGCAAAATTCAACACAAAACACTAACAACAAATAAATCTCTCCAATTCCCTTTAAAGTCACAGGGTTGTGGAGCCTATAACAACCACTCTCAGGTAAAGGCGGGGTACACCCTGAATGGTTTGCCCTGCCAAGTTATTCATTAAAAAAAAGCAAAAATGATGAAAATGACAGAGAAAACTACCAAAGTTTTAAAATATAAAGGTGAAGAAAGGATTTCAAGTTTGTCAAAATAAAGTAGAAAAAAACTGAGTCTACAGTAGAAATCTACAAGACACGTAGCTTACACCTCTTAGAAAATATAGATTTCTGAAATGGACCGATCAATGAGAAGCCAATGTAAAAATGACTTAAACAAGCTACAAATTACTTCAGAGAGGTTTCTGGGTGTTTGAATTGATCAATTCTAGACTTGGCTCACAATGGTACATCCACAGTGCAGCATCAGGATATGATTTTTCTCAAAACTCAGCATGCACTATAGCCAAAAACATAAATGAGGCAATGCATGAAAGCTATAAAATAAAGTACTGTAAAATAAATAAAGTACATTTGATGAACTACTCTCGACAATCTACTGGTTTAAGTTATACCTTAAATTAAACTCTTTGTTTGTAACAAGTTGAAGATAAGCGAAATGAACAAAAGAAGTTGGAGATGTATTATGAAGTTAAAAAAATAAAAGCTAAAATAAAAATGTTAACGTTTTAAAGATTCCTATTATGCTTTATGCTGAAAGATGTTTTTTTTTTTCTTTTTTACAAATCCTGAATGCATCAGTCTTTCATTTAAGTCTTTCATCTACACTGTAAAGAAAATCAACTTCTCCATTCCAAAGACCCCCTTTTAAAATGCCAATTTTCATCTTAAAGTTTTATGTTTTACCACGATTAAGTCTATTCTGGTGGAATTCGTTAAGTGCGACAAAATCTTTTGTGCTCCACAAATGCTTCTGATTATTCAAAGCAAAGCTAAACTAAAATAAACAAAAGCTTTCCCTGATCGCACACTTCTCAGCTCAGCAACATGACTTGCTCCTAATTTGCCAACAGTTTCAGATCAAAGTGTGATATCGCTACTCCAATCTTGGAAAATACTTTTACTATCACTGGTAAAAAAAAAAAAAAAAATGTGTGAGACAGCTTTTTTGTGTGAATAAAATCATTTTTGCTCTTTAAAAGTATCATGCAGAAATGTGACATGTCATAAAGCCTTCAGTTTCAGGATCACTTGATATGTTTCAGTGAAGCATTAAGTGGTCTGTAGATCCAGTGATGCTCTCGATGGCAACAGCAAAGTCATGCTTAGCCTTGGGGGGGGGTCATCAAGCTAAACAAGAGTCAAGAGTTTGATCAAAGCATGCACAAACAGTTGAAGCACAGAACTTATCCGAGCATTACAAGCTGCAAGTATTCCGTAAGGCTCCTGACAGTACCCATAATGCTCCAACAGTCCCTCAATGGTGTAACTTTGTAGTTTACCAAAGTCGTACTAAAACTTTTTAACAGACTTGTATCACAGAAAATCAGTCAGAGTTCACTAAGCACAGTCAGAATTCCTACAGAAGGCATGTCAGATTATAAGGCAGATTTTCTATTGTTGAAAAATGTCAGTGCGACTTTTGGTTAAAAAAAATCAAGAAAGGGTCACTTAGTTCTCACCAATTTCTGGCTGAGATGTACCAGCAACAGTCAAAACTAACTTCTTTTTTTTTCACTGCTGACATAACACCACCTACTACATTTGCATTGAGATGACCCTATGTGGTATATAGTGTATTTTATTTTGAAAAAGGAGACATGAAATTCTGTAAAGTTATAAACCATTTAATATTTTGAAAGACCTTTTTTGTGTAAACAAAAGTTCAGTTATATTTTTCAATAATAGTATCAATTACATAAATACAAAGCAATATTTACTTTTTAAAAGAGTGAAGGCCAACTTTGTGGCTCCTACTGGGTTGTTGTCCATGAGAATTTGACCCGAATGGCTCTGTAAGTGTTGAAGGTTGCAACCTCTGGTTTATATAGTCAATGTGGATCTGTTAGTTCTGACACAGAAAAATGTTGATAAGGCTTTCATATTGATTTTGCACTGATCAGTATCAGCGCAATGCTGTTTTTCTTTTCAGAATACACCGCACATTAGTTGCATTAATGGTTGAAGAGTTACAGTATTTGAAAGAAAGTGAACACTGAAGCTAAAGCTTCAGCATTAAAGTGTTAAGGCACCTAAATATTTCAACATTTGTGACATTGCCACCATAAAGGCGCACTTTTGTATTTCACTCAAGGCTTTCTGAGAAGTTCATTTTCAATCTCAAATGATATCATCATTCCAGGAAGGCATCAAAAATAGAACATAGAAATAGGCAAACTGCAAAGAAGAGTGTCAGACCGTTGTCAGAATTCAAATGGCTTCCTGCTCTTGAGGGCAGTGCACTTTGGAGCTCACACTCTCTGGGTTTGGACACATATATTAGACATCAGGGTGTGGATATAATCTGTTGGCATGCAGCGTTCTGGACATTAAATGTTGCTAATATTTCTGTTTGAAGCTGTGTCAGAAGTTCTGAGCAAGGCACGCTGAATATAAATGTTACTGCCTTGATACACGAAAAGGTGTTGGATAAGATCCATTTATGGGCAATAATAATAATAATAATAATAATAGATTACTGTGATGTTGCCTTGAAGTTTTTTGTAGGGAGGGAAATTGATTGCTCTCTACATGTATATGTTTGTCACATATCTTCAGTTTTTCTGTCTCTGGGTTATATGAAGTTGGAAACAAATTTGTCATTTAATGCTAAGCACATGCTGTTGTGACAAACATTTGGAGTTGTAGATGTTTCAAAATAATTATTTGGCTAATGCTCATGTTTAAAAGTGTCGTTAGGATCTCATATTTTCATCTTTCTCCAACAGAGCGGTTGGTTTTCGGATGGAAGATTCAGACAAGAGTGGGAGGCAATGCCTTTGTACCAACACGCTGGTCCCTTGCTGAACGATTTCCTTGGTTTTGGAGGTGCACACCTTCCCTGCCTTTAAAGAAAGACTTAATAATGTGTTGTTTTTCATCTTGTGGTTTTGATAAATGTTAATCAGC
Organism: Adrianichthys oophorus; assembly: GCA_036245035.1. Classification (NCBI taxonomy): domain Eukaryota; kingdom Metazoa; phylum Chordata; class Actinopteri; order Beloniformes; family Adrianichthyidae; genus Adrianichthys; species Adrianichthys oophorus. The sequence goes on along the minus strand of BSAI01000108.1, from coordinate 44,353,541 downwards.
TTCTCAGTTATGCTGCTGTAGGCCTAGACAGCTTGGGAATGTCCCATGATGCATCAAGGATCTTTGTTCAACCTGATCTGTTTTTGCCTTTTAGAATATTACTATATTTTAATTGCCATCTCTGTTATATTTCTACATTTTTTAAATTTCCATTACAGGCATCTAAGTGTCTTTTGTGCAAGTTTTTTTTATTTATATATGTTTTTGTGTGTCTGGTGCCAACTAGAAACCATCAACTGCTCAGGCGAGATGGGTTTGAAGTAAAGTAATTTTATTTCACTTTTTTTGGTTTTCCCACCTTTGCTATATTTTACACTTATAAGAGATCATTGTGACACATTTAATGTCATTCTGGGTACTAAAATAACTTTTAGAAACATACAAAAAAAAAAAAAATACATTTAAAAAAAGCAGCCACAAGGAAAATAACAATTATCTCCTATGCCAAGACATTAAAACCTAAAGATAACAGAATTAGCATGAATGTGTATCAAATGTAATTGATGTTGGATTAAAATTGCTCTTAAAGAGGGTGGAGCTTGTTTTTTTTTGATTGACAAATATAGATTGAATTATAAGGTGCAAAGTGGTTTTAACCTTTTAACACCAAAATGTCGCTGGTGACATCTCTTTGACGAACCATAACTCCTCGACTGTTCATGTGATTGAGAATCAGCTGATTCTGCAACAGAATTTGGTGATTTACATTTATGTGAGCACTTGACTGATGTACAGTGTTGCATCTCAGTGCAAGGCTACTTTTCTCTGCTACAGAATCTGCTGGACTTATGTAAATTGCACAAACAGTTGAAGAGTTACGATTGTTAAAAGACTACAAACACTAAAGGGTTTACGGCCACACGTAAACAAATACATAGCAGTGTTATCTTGACTGTTTTCCTGTTTTGAAAAGGCAAGGCTCCAGTGAGGTCAGAGCCAGTCAAGATAATGAAACCAACCCGTTATGTGACTACAATTTGAATTTCATTTTTTACAGACATTCTTTATTTCAAATTAAGTTCCAGATGGGGCAGGAACTGACAATTAGATGTGTGGTCATGTTTGCTAAAAATTTTCAATCACCATTTTTGGACTCTAGAGAAAACCATTTCTAGAAAAAGGGGAAATATCAAACGAGAGAACATTGAGGTGCTAAAATGACAATTGTAGTTCGAATAAGTAATTTTGGCAACATAGTACAATTCAGTTTTACATCTATTTTAGTGACTTGGACTGAATTAGATGTTAGCATAAAGAATTTTTTTAGTATATCTTTGATTAACTTCTTAAAAGACATTAATGAACTGACTCATTTGGCATGGTCAGATGAAATACCATAAGATCACAATCCATCCTATTTTGTAACAGTGGTTCAGGCTTGTGGTGACAGTCTGTTGCTTTGAAAGCAATCTTCCTGTCAAACTGTGGCCCTTGGTGACTTTAAAGCGTGGATTTACCTGTCATACTGCTCTCCACGTCTGTAGGAGGATTATAATGCATGAACTTCCTGTACCAACCACTTAGTAATCAAGGGTCATACCACACACCTGTTGACCAAGTGATTGAGGTTTCTGTTGCTCTTTTCCTGCCAGATCGGGCGTTCATTCCACCATTTATTTCAAGTCCAAGTCAAGTTTCTGACCTCTGTGTGCCTTCTGACTACTTGTTGCTTTACCTGCCTGTATCCTGACTCATGTGCCTTTCTGTAATTGTGACCTCAATTTGTCCTTATCACCTGTCACCTTGCCAAGATCCTCACTATTGGCTACTCCTGACTCTGAGCTACATTACATGGATGTACCACTTCCGGATCTTCAAAAAACTTGAGCCTGTGGAAAATTTCTTCCAGGCTACAATTGTTTACATTTGTGTTATTACTTTGTTAAAAGTGAAGTTAGGATGACTGTTAATATTTCCCAAATCAGAGATTGAGTTTTTTTTTTCGTAGTTCCACTCTCACCTTGTCACCACAAACAGGAATACTATATCACCGTGTACTAAAGACGTCCTGAAAAAGACACTTGTTTGACTCTCTTATCTCGGGTTCTGTTCTGTTCTGTCGGCTTGGCTGAAGACATTAGCAATCCAGCCCGCTTCAATGATGCTGCTGTAAAAATCCATTCCTTTAAAAACCACAGTGACCTCACCTTCTGCCCCAGTCTCCAGCAGGACGATGCACCATATCACCAAGGTTGTCTTGTCGTACTAATTTTTTGAACATGACTGACCTTGTTTTACTTCAGTGATCTTTCTAAAATCAACAGATCTCAATCCAACAGAGCATAATTGAAATAGAAATAAAAATAAGAAATTGACATCATAGTTTTATAGTCACAAATCTGCTGTCATTTGACACAATTTAGGGTCATTTTCCATTAATTTTCAATCTATCAACTCTTCTGTTAACATTCAAGGACGTGGTTGTTTTGAACGGAGATAAACATCAACCTGTTATTAATGATGTGTATCTTTGCAGCAGTGATATTGATGAACAAAAAATACTTTATTACAATAATAATAGAAGACTATCTTTAAAAAATACACATCAGCAACAATTTAACTCTATTAATATATTTTCTGAAATCTTTGATACTTGTTTTACCAAAACTTGGAAGTGTATTTCAAGACATAATTAATGATAATTTACATGACATTGTACTTTATGTTGAATCTTTTCTCAATACTAAAAGCAATGTGATTTTTTTTTTTTTAATTTTAACATAAACTTGTGGCTTGCAAAAGTAGTCACACCCCTTAAACTTCTCCACATTTTCTCACAATATGACCCGAGAATATTACATATTCTATTTAGAATTTTATGCGGAAGAACAACACGAAGTATCACATACTTGTAAAGTGGAAAGAAAATTACAAATTTCCCTCCAGGTTTCCCTCCAATATTGCTCTATATTTGGTTAATTCCATCTTGCCATCAACTCTAATAAGATTAGCAGCCCCAGAGCATGATGCTGCCACCACCATGTTTAAAAGTGGGTATGATGTGTTCAGAGTGATGTGCAGTGTTAGATTTCAGCCACACATAGCACTTTGCATTAAGGCCAAAATGTTCAATTTTGATCTCATCTGACAAAATCACCTTCTTCCACACATTTGCTGGGTCACTCACATGACTTTGTGACCATGGGCCTCCTGGCTACATCCCTGATCAGTGCTCTCCTTGTTCGGTCTGTTAGTTTAGGTGGACAACCATGTCTAGGTAGGTTTGCAGTCGTGCCATACTCTTTCATTTTGTGGATGATGGACTGAACAGTGGTTCATGGGATGTTCAAAGTTTGGGAAATCTTTTTCTAGCCTAACCCTGCTTTGAATTTCTCCACAACTTTCTCCCTGACCTGTCTGGTGTGTTCTTACACTTTATGATGCTGTTTTCTCCTCAATATTCTCTTGACAAAACACAGAGACTGTCACAAAACAGATGGATTTGTATACTGAGATTAAATGACACACAAGTGGACTCTATGAAGTCATTAAGTCAACATTTGATCAGTCACCAATCTTCAGGCAACTTCTGAAGGCAATTTGATGCCCTCAGAGAAAAGGATCTGAATACTTTTGCACACTGCACTTTGCAGTTTGTTATTTGTAAAAAAGAAAAAATGAACTGAAAATGAATTTTGTGCCATTTTTTGTTGGTCTTCACATACAATTCCAATAAAATATATTTATGTTTGTGGTCATAATGTGAGAAAATGTGGAGAAGTTCAAGGGGTATAAATGCTTTTACAAGCCACTGTACATGTTTGGAAGGAGACATTGATTAAAACAGTCTTGAGATTGTTTTCTTTTGTGAAGCACACATAGTGTTTTAAATTGTGTTTACCTGTTTTACCTTCTTCCTGCTGTGGGAGAATATTTGATCTTTTACCTCTAGAAGATCTCTTGAGAACCCCCCCCCCAATAAATAAATAAATAAATAATATAATAAAATAACCACATTTCCGTCTGCTTTTCTTTTTCCGCCATATAAGTCATAATTACA